>SJYC01074479.1:0-15046 GCA_006408675.1 Madoqua kirkii
GATCCCAGGGGCTTAAGAAAGTCATAAGTGCCCTGGTTTGTCTCAAGCCTTAGGCCTTGCTTTGTCACCTGGGGCACAGAAACAGAAACTGGAGAAGAATATGACGGTGGTTTGAGTGTATTTAGGCGAGAGGGAAGTGGCACAACGCTTTTGAGAATCTCTCTCTGTGTTCCCTGCCTCAGGGATCACTCCCTGCAGCTTACAAACACCTCCTTGTTTCTCTTCATCTTAAAGCTACAACTCTTACTTCCTACACAGCTCCTGACTATTTCTAAGTTCCTGTTTTCAGCCAAGTTCTTCCCCTGAGATTTACTTTCTCTCTCTCTCTCTCTCTTTAATTCCTTTTATTCTTTCCTGAATCTACCCTCACCCAGCTACCACACCACTATTCCACTGAAATTGCTCTCATAGATCAGAGATAACTGTTACTCTGCTCAATCCAGTGGTGAATCAAATGTTCATCTTGGTCTCCCGTATAGTGTATCTCATCCCCTGGGTGCATGCTAAGTCGCTACTACTGCTGCTGCTGCTGCTAAGTCACTTCAGTTTTGTCTGACTCTGTGCAACCCTATAGACAGCAGCCCACCAGGCTCCCCCATCCCTGGGATTCTCCAGGCAAGAACACTGGAGTGGGTTGCCATTTCCTTCTCCAGTGCATGAAAGTGAAAAGGGAAAGGGAAGTCACTCAGTCCTGTCCAACTCTTTGTGACCCCATGGACTGCAGCCCACCAGATCCTCCATCCATGGGATTTTCCAGGCAAGAGTACTGGAGTGGGGTGCCATTGCCTTCTCCATAAGTCGCTACAGTCACGTCCAACTCTTTGCAATCCCATGGACTATAGCCTGCCAAGCTCCTCTGTCCATGGGATTTCCCAGGCAAGAATACTGGAGTGGGTTGCCATCCCCTCTTCCAGGGGATCTTTCTGACCCAAGGACTGAACCTGCATCCATTATGTCTTCTGAATTGGTCACATCTGATACAATTGGTCACTCCCTCCCCTGAAACCGTGTATCCTTTGACCTACAGGACACACACTCCTGGTCTGCGGCCACGGTCAGTCACTGCCAGCTCTGTCCGTCTTCTGATTTAGCTTCTCTTCATCTCCCTGATGGAGAAGGCAATGGCACCCCACTCCAGTACTCTTGCCTGGAAAATCCCATGGACGGAGAAGCCTGGCGGGCTGCAGTCCATGGGGTCACTAAGAGTCGGACATGACTGAGCGACTTCACTTTCATTTTTCACTTTCATGCATTGGAGAAGGAAATGGCAACCCACTCCAGTGTTCTTGCCTGGAGAATCCCAGGGATGGGGGAGCCTGGTGGGCTGCTGTCTATGGGGATGCACAGAGTCGGACACGACTGAAGTGACTTAGCAGCAGCAGCAGCAGCAGCATCTCCCTGACCACTTACGGTTTGCACATCCCCAGATCTCATCTTTGAGCCAGTCTCCTGGACCTTCCATTGGTAATGCCATTTAGTTTTGGCCTCATATGTCATGTATAGGCTTATAACTCCAAATCCATGTTTCTGACCCAAATTCCTTCCCTGAGATCCAGATCTTTTCCATCCAGATGGCTGCTTCTAGGTATTTCTGACTTCATGTGCCTAAAATTTAACTCTTTATCTACCTGTAAAAACTTGCTCCCCTACAGTGTATTTCATCCCCTGGGTACATGCTCAGTCACTACAGTCATGTCCAGTACGTGTGGCTCCACGTACTACAGCCCACCAGGCTCCCCTGTCCATGGGATCTTTACCACTAGTGCCACCTGGGATAGTATCTCATCCTGTCCAGGCATGCTAATTCACTTCAGTCATGTCTGACTCTTTGCGACCCCATGGACTGCAGCCTTCCAGGCTCCTCTGTCCATGGGATTCTCCAGGCAAGAATTCCGTAATGGGTTGCCATGCCCTCCTCTATGGGATTTCCCGACGATCTGATCCGAGGGGATAGTAATTCCAACATTTCATTTGAGTCCCCCTTGACTCCTTGCCTTTCCTCTTTTCTCACATTTAATCCAGGAGAAGTGCTCTTGGCTCCACTGTCCTAATATATCCAGCATCTGACCCCTCGTCACTATCTCCACAGCCACCGCCCTGGCCCAGGCAGCTACCACCTCTCTCTTAGTTTATTTTAATAGCACACTTCCGAGTTCCATTGCCTCTCTGGAATGTACTGTCCAGAAGCCAGAGAGATCCTTTTAAAATGTTGTTTGTTCAAAACCTTTTAGAAACTTCCCATAGCGCTTAAAGCCAAAGTCTTTATTGAGGCCCTGTGTGATGTGGCCTCACTCTGCATGCAAGCGTGTGCACACAATATACACACACATTCACACCCTGCCTGCACTCCTTGTCTTCATTCCTTGCTTTTATTTCTCCTTATCATCGCATAATTTTCTTCTTATTTATTTATTTTTTTTAGTGTCTCCCTCCCTGTTACACACACAAGAGCATAAACTCTGCATGGGCAGGAGTGTTTCCCTCTACTAGTCACTGATGTGTCCTTTGTGCTTAAAAGGCACACAGCAGGTGCTCAACAAATGGGTTTTGAATTAATGAATAAATAAATGAATTTGTTGTTATGAGAATTCTATGAATTTGTATCTCTGATAGACCTGGTTATGCAAGGTAATAATATCCTCTTATCAGCATGAGCCAAAAGAAATGAAACAAAGTAAAATAATATTGTGTGCTCAGTCATGTCTGACTCTTTGCAACCCATGTGGTCCTCCAGGGTTCTCTGTCCATGGAATTTTCTCAACAAGAATATTGGAGTGGGCTGCTTTTTCCTTCTCCAGGGGATCTTCCCGACCTAGGGACTGAACCTGCATCTCACTGGCAGGCAGATTCTTCACCACTGCACCACCCTGGAAGTCCCTAAAATGACATTATGGAGCAATTAAACTATATCATGTCCTAGGTCTTCCAAAAATGCTTCTGTATCAAGGCAAATGAGCCAAGCACCTGATTCCCCTCCCAGAGGGGGGAAACAGGCAAATACTTGGAGCGTGGATATGAATAAAACTGCATGCCCTCGGTCACCCTGGGAACTCTATTCAAGTCCATTTTCTCCACTGACTCTAACCCAGAATGTCACAGTCCTCATCCAACCTGTTGGAGATCCTTTTCCTTCATCCTTTTCCCTAGAGTCATTCCCTTTATAATTTCTATGCACGATTTCCTCCACTTGGCTGAGTCACAAACATCACACTCCTTGAATAAAATGACAATAATGTCAGCAAAAATGGAAGCAGCTCATTGAGCACTTGTGCCAAGCACTATGATCAATATTTTGCACACATGACATCATTCGGTGTTCACAATAAAACCCACAGGGAGAGACTACCATCGTCCTGATTTTGCAGAGGAGGAAACTGATACAAAAAATAGCTCTTCATTTCAACAGAGTAAATCAATCACAGAGTTGAACTTTGTTTAAGTCCTCCTATCTATCAGCTGGGTTCAGTCCCTGGATCGGGAAGATCCCCTGATGAAAGAAATGGCAACCCACTCCAGGAATCTTGCTTTGAGAGTCCATGGACAGAGAGGCCTGGTGGCTACAGTCCATGGGGACACAAAGAGTCGGATACTACTGAGTGACTGATGGTAACACTCCTTCAGCTAAAGCACATCACCTTCAAACTTATTAAAAATATTTTCAGGGCACTTCCCTGGGGGCTCTCACTCAACAGAGGTGGGAATCTATGTTTTTAATAATGGCTCCAGGCAGTTCTTTTTATACATCTTGGAAAGACTACACTAATTATTGTGCCTCTCGGTTAGGCAGTTGGATAATTACAAACTGAAAATGACAAAGAGAACAGCTGATTTATAGATTACTCTCCCCTGCTACGGAGAAGGCGACTGCTACTCCAGTACTCTTGCCTGGAAAATCCCATGGACAGAGGACCCTGGTGGGCTGCAGTCCATGGGGTCGCTATGAGTCAGACATGACTAAGCAACTTCACTTTCACTTTTCACTTTCATGCATTGGAGAGGGAAATGGCAGCCCAGTCCAGTGTTCTTGCCTGGAGAATCCCAAGGACAGGGGAGCCTGGTGGGCTGCCATCTATGGGGTCGCACAGAGTCGGACACACCTGGAGCGACTTAGCAGCAGCAGCAGCAGCTCCCCTGCTCATCAGGATGGAAGTGTTTGTCACCCATACAGTGCTGTACAATAGGCTGTCACAGATGTGTGTGTGTCGTCACTGTGTTTAAATTTAATTCATTTTCTGTGTTAGCAGCAGTCAGCTAGCTCCTTGGGCACAGGCCACTCCCTCTTATTAGCTCTTTTCTACTGCGTTGCTCAGAATTCTGATTGAAAAGAAAGAAATAATTGCAAATCAATTAAGTCTTTCACAGAAGTCTTGTACATCCAGTGTGCTTTTTGCCACTTTCTCCAAGCATACACCTCATCTTCTCTCATCTGGGCCCCCAGTGCATCAAGGGTACATCCTTCCCTCCCAGCCCTGAGTTACAATGGTGAAGCATCCAGAGAAAGGATAGTAAAAGTCTGGGATGTCACACAGAAGCAGTTCCTTTCCTTACTGTGGACACAGATAAAGAAATTGGCAAAATACACAACCAATTGTATGAATACATGGTCAGAGGTGGTGGTGGTTTAGTCGCTAAGTCATGTCCAACTCTTGGGACCCTATGGACTATATAGCTTGCCAGACTCCTCTGTCCATGGGATTTCCTAGGCAAGAATACTGGAAAATTGTCATTTCCTTCTCCAGGGGATTTAATTATTTAAAACTATAATTAAAATAATGGTCCTAAAAGAAAGTGGTTTGTTATGTCAGAAAGATCATAGACTTTTGTGCCAGTGATACTCAGAAGTAAATCTTACTTCTTGTTAGATGAAACCTCAGAATCCTCATAATAAGAAATGTCATCATAATAAAATATATTCATAGAAACATTCTGAGGCCAGTTGCTGGATATGGACAGACTCTGGGGTTAACATAGGGCTTATCACAAAGGAAGAACTCATTGTCCAGCAGCTTTCTGATGTGGGACCCTTCTCATACATTCTGGTGACTTGAGTTCCAATCTCTGGGGGAAGAAATCAATTCAAGTTCATCTGGCTCTTTGCCTTCTAGGCATAAGCTCTGTTTCTGGAGAACAATCATACATGCTTATGAAATGAATCATAAAATGTTTCTCCTATTAACAATAATGTGGATCCACTGTCGATCCTGCAAACTAACTACACACCAACCTCTTGGTATGTTCTAATCAAGAATCTTCACACGTACACACAATTCATGGTTAAGAGAGGCTGTGTTTGTTCTCCCAATTATTCTTTCCTTACAAACTACATTTCTTAGTCTCTTGAACAAAGGCCTATACAATGAGGTTCCTTCAGCTCTTATCTCGGCTACCCAATCCCTTGGCCTTGATTTTATATTTGACAAGCTGCCTACCTCATCTGTGTCTCAGTTCCCATTGGTAAAGCGAGAAAAGCACCACAAACAACTCAGCAGGTAACTGAGAAGAGTTTCCAGTAAAGAACTTCAGGGAGTTTTCAACACTCATATTTGCATGGGTTCTAATGAAAGCATAGCCCTAGGTCGAGCCCAAGGATTAGATTTCAAAAGAGCAGCAGAATAGTGGGAGGGGTAGGTGGTGACGTCCATCTTGCAGAAGGCCCTGTGGGTGGAAAGTTTCCTTAGTCTTAAAAGCTTTAATGCAAGCACCAGAGTTGCAACGATACACTCAGATCAAGAAAGCCATAATGTAAAATTACAGAGAAAGAGAACTCAAAATTAGGCAAAGGATTTCTTTAAAATCTGGATACAATACTATGGAACCATACACAAATACACATATATGTATGTATGTATGTATTTATAAATGTATGTGTGCATGCTCAGTTTTGTCCAACTCTCTGAGACCCCATGGACTATAGCCCACCAGGCTCCTCTGTCCATGGAATTTTCCAGGAAAGAATACTGGAGTGGGGTGCCATTTCCTTCTCCAGGGGCTCTTCTCAACCCCTGTATTCCAGGACTATTTATTTAAGTATATATACTTATATACATGGATATATATTTATATTTACATACATAAAGTATAATAAGGAAAAGAAACTGACACTGAACAAAAACACAGAAAATTATTTTGAAAAGTAAAGAGTATAATACACTTGATAAAATCAAGTACTAATAATGATTTGTATTTTGCCTTCCTTCATTCTTCTATTTAATTTATACTTACCAAACACATCATTTGCTACCTGCTGGTGAAATAACTGTAGCATGGAGTCAAGTCCCTACCTTATGGAATGTACAAAGCAATAAAAGAAAGAGTTCATTTTAGAATTTTTAAAAAATATTTTGCTAAAATAAAATCTTAAACAAAAGTGTATAGAAACAGTGCCTACCCTTTTCTGTTGGTATTCTAAATGAAAAAGACACACTACCATGAATACTTTGGTAAAATCCATTTATAAAAACCTGGTGATTTTTCTTTCTGAGATAAGAGTAAAAACCAGGAGGAGATACTAAAGGGGAGAGAAGGATCATTTGTTGCAAGCATTGTGTTAAGGGGATGAGGCAGCACGGAGGGTCCCATGGGCCTGAGAGGTCCTCTCCAAGAAAGAAGGCAACAAGCATGACTTTCCATGATCCATGACATACGCAGCAGTGACAGCTAAGAAAGGACAAGGAGATATGCAGCATGGAGGTCAAGACCATGGCTTCTGGAATCAGACTCCCTATGTCAGAATGTTGACTTGGAGACTTACATACCACATAACCCTGTGTCATGAAAAGTGTATATCTCAGCTCTCTCACCTGTCAAATGGAAATAGCTGTGTCCACTTGTGGGAGATGGGAGAAATGACCATGATCCATGACATACGCAGCAGTGACAGCTAAGAAAGGACAAGGAGATATGCAGCATGGAGGTCAAGACCATGGCTTCTGGAATCAGACTCCCTATGTCAGAATGTTGACTTGGAGACTTACATACCACATAACCCTGTGTCATGAAAAGTGTATATCTCAGCTCTCTCACCTGTCAAATGGAAATAGCTGTGTCCACTTGTGGGAGATGGGAGAAATGAGTCCTTGACTCATCCCAATATCTACTCTTCCTCGTGGGAGGCCCTTCCCATCAAAAAGGGTAGTCTCTTTCCTCTCCCTTTGACTGTAGGTTGGCCTTCTGACTCTTTTGGCCAACAGAATTCCCCAGAAGTGACACAGGATCAGCTCCAAGACAAGGTTTCAAGGAACCTTTCTCTCCTCCACTCTCTCCCAGGTCCCTGCATGCTCCTTGTGAACAGGATGCTACTGAGTGATGAGCAATCACATGGACTAGGCCAGTGGTCCCAAATGAGACTCCAGAACAGAGCTCAGCTGAGATGATAAGACTCCCTCCTTGACTCCCCCGCTGCCAGAAGACATATGTGTTATTGGTGGAGTTCAGTCACTCAGCCATGTCCAATTCTTTGTGACCCCATGGA
The DNA here is from genome assembly GCA_006408675.1 of Madoqua kirkii. Taxonomy (NCBI): domain Eukaryota; kingdom Metazoa; phylum Chordata; class Mammalia; order Artiodactyla; family Bovidae; genus Madoqua; species Madoqua kirkii. The sequence goes on from SJYC01074479.1 coordinate 7,472, forward strand.
CTACAGCACACGAGGATTCCTTGTCCTTCACCATTTCCCAGAGTTTGCTCAAACTCATGTCCATTGAGTCAGTGATGCCATCCAACCATCTCGTCCTCTATAGTTACCTTCTCCTACTGCCTTCAATCTTTCCCAGCATCAGAGTCTTTTCTAATGAATCAGTTCTTCACATCGGGTGACCAAAGTATTGGAGCTTCAGCTTCAGCATCAGTCCTTCCAATGAATATTCAGGATTGGCATCCTTTAGGATGGACTGGTTTGATCTCCTTATAATCCAAGGGACTCTCAAGAGTCTTCTCCAACATCTCCAACAGTTCAAAAGCATCAGTTCTTCAGCACTCAGCCTTCTTTATGGTCCAACTCTCATATCCATACATGACTACTGGAAAAGCCATAGCTTTGACTATATGGACCTTTGTTGATATACTAGTGTGGCCCAGATCAGAACCACCCAGATGACACACAGACTAGTAATATTAAATGATATGGCTAAAGCCACTATATTTTAGGATGGTTTCTTACACATAGAAAGCTAACTGATACATATCAGATAGGGTCAAAACGAGAATTAAATGTATTTAAATAATGTCTGGCATATCATAGCACTATATAAGTCTTAATACTTGCTACTGTTATCAAAAGAGATGATTTTCAAAACTGACACAATCTGCCTAACAACTTCTCAATCAAAGCCAGCTAGATCTCTCGCTGACTTTGCTGGTAACAGATGGTGGCACAACGGCTGTGGACATGACATCCACCAATCAGGCTCAGAACTCTGGGAGCCCCTAACTTTTTTTGCAAGTGATTTTGCATCAGAGAACACTTGTCTAAAGAGTTTCAAAATCACTAATTGAGTGTAAGGAAATTAAAAATGTATAAAGGATCAAGAAAGCCAACTATTTGATCAATACTTTTACTCATGTTTCTTCTCAATAGTCTGGTTAGTATTAACCATGTTTAGTAATGACTACTCCTATTACTCATATATAATCTTCCTATTAATCATATATAAGCAACTTCTCAAAGTGAGCAACTCAGAAGTAAACCTGGGAAATAATTTTATGAATATGTTTATACACAGCAGTCCCAGATAATATATAGCAGTCCTGGTTTATCCAAGACAACAACATAAGGACAGTCTGTTTTTAGTCAGAGGTCCATGGTACTCCCTCATATTTCATAAACAATGTCATTTTTAAAAATTTTAAATGTGTTTATTTTCAATTGGAAGATAATTGCTTTACAATATTGTGTTGGTTTCTGCCATATATCAACATGACTTGGCCATAGGTATGCCTATGTGTGGGTTTCTGCCTTCCTATAGAACTTTCCTCCCACCTTCCACCCCATCCCAACAATGTCATTTCTAATAGAACCTCTCACTCTATCACAATTAGCTTTTGCTGTGTCTTGAACCTTAATACCAACGTATATGTCCTTTTCAATCCATTGTGATGCTGGGAAACCATCTTACACATGTGCATGAGCTGCACTGTGAATATCCTGCCAAATCAACTTAATGAAGTTCAATATGAGATTATTTTTCCTTTCTTAAGCTTAGTTATTGGGAATTTCAAGGCCTTTTACAGAGAATCCAAATGCCCTTTGGTAACTTCCACCCACATCTTTTCTTATGACATTGATACTTTTGGTTAATGTTTCCTTTTGTAAGCACAAAAATTCACTGCAGAAAACACTGGTCTCTCCCTCTGTCTGTCTTTCTGTCTCTCTGTTTCCCTCTCTCATTTTTTCTCTTTCTCTCTCAGAGAACGTAAGGGAATCTGAGGTGTTGTCTCTGTTTCTCTTCTTGATAAATATAGAAATTAGTGGACTTGATAAATATAGAAATTTCACATCCCAATAAGGAAGCTTTGATTGAATTACAATGTTTAAAAAAAAAAGAGGAAAGATTATCTTATTCTTTTTTTTTGAATCAATATCAGCAGCCATCATTTGAATGTACAGAACAATAGCTGCTTCACTTCATACTAGACTCTGTCCTCCCCAAAGCTTGGTGTACTCCAAGTCATCACACACATAAAATATTTATTCCCCAAATAACACTGTATTTGGGGATTTAAAGAATTCAAATATAAAAATAAATTGATCAAACTAGGATGGCAAATAATTTTAGTGCTAGACTATAATTTCTTTTTTCAAAGCTTTTAAAGAATTTATAAGTCCTATGAAATTTAGTAAGTAGCATATTCCTGGTCCTGAAGTCCCATGTGATTGCACCACATTGAGACAAATTCTTTTACCTATTGGTAAGGCAGGAGGCTCCTATGAACACTCAGAGGGCAGTCTTCCAAGGATCAGTAAAGAACTGGAAAGTTGGGAGAAAATCTTCCTAGATGTTCATAAGCTGGTTTGCCCTGGGCTTTTCACTTGTGCTGAGGTCAAAAAGACATGATACACACACACACACACACACACACACACACACACACACACACATTTATCTGTATCAATTATTTAGTACTTCTGAAACAGTAAAACTCCTTTTAAATTATCTTTAGAAAGCCATGGGAAGGAGAAGGTTCAACTGATGCTACTGACCCACGTTGATGGAGAACTAACTCCTAGAGTCTGCCAAACAGCTGGTCCCACTAGTGGGCCAAGAAGAACTTGAACAAGCTTTTACTCTTCCTGGAATAAGGGTGGGAGAATTGGGAGAGAAACCATCCAGCATCATAGGATCTTGGACCTAGACTACAAGAGATTTTAAAGGATAAAGCCTGACCCCTGTGTTTATATTCCCCAGACAAAACACTCTATTAAACTCTAACTCATACAGAATCTTCTAGTGTTCCCTTTCCTCACTCAGAAAATGGCCTATGAGGCCCTTTGCTGTCTGTCCTCCTCTCTTCAACCTCTGGCCTTATCTTCTGCTCATTCTTGCACTGACTTATCTGCAGCCACATTGGCCTCCTTGCCACGACACACTTCTACTGTGGGGTATCTGCATTCCTCTACCCACTCATCTCTACCTGCCTCTATCCTGATCACTTTTAGGTCTCTCCTCAAAAGTTAGCTGCTCAATGAGGCCTTTCTCTGGCCACCTTCAATAAAACTGGAAAACAAAAATCTACTCTCTGCATTCCTCATCCCTTTGCTTTTTGCAGACCACTACTTGCCACCTTCTGACACCCCCTGTGGTGGTCTAGTCGCTAAGCCATCTCCGACTTGGCAACCCCATGGACTGTAGCCCGCCAGGCTCCTCTGTCCATGGGATTTTCGAGGTAAGAATACTGGTATAGGTCACCACTTCCTTTTCCAGGGAATCTTCCTGACCCAGGGATTGAACCCAGGTCTGCACTGCAGGTGGTCTCCTCTATTTGCAGGCAGATTCTTTACCAACTGAGTCTCCAGAGAAGCCCATTTTACATGCATGCATTCTGTATGAGGTAGAACTCAAGTTCCATGAGCTCCACCTTGCCTTTCACTGTCTGACATGGTGGAGGTGCTCAGTACACAGTGAAAGAACAGATGAATGAGAAACTGATGTCCCAAGGAGTTAATGATCTTCACAAAGTCAGACTCTGGAATTCAGCCACAAGGCAGTACTAGACTCCAATTTTTCTGACATTCCCTTTGTGAAAATTAAATAATGTGATATTAACATATTAAACGCTAATTAATATAACACAGGTGCCAGTCTGAAACACAAGCCTCTGAACATTTATATAGACTTTTTACTACTCAAAAAGCAAGCTTACACTAATTTTCTTTTAATTTTCCAGACCACCCTAGCAGGGATAAATTAGTATTTCTATCTTTATAAAGTTGATACTCAAAGAGATTAAAAGAAAGATAGGTTAAGCTGTAAAGAGATCTATTAAAGATGATCCCTATCCTCTGAAAGAATTCCTCATTTTGCAAAAAGATGTCAAAGCAGAACTCCATTCAATGACAGCTTTCCTAGAACCAAATTTAAAAATGCAGTTCAGTTCACTCGTAATGTTTCAAATAAATTCTTAAAGCAGAAAACAAGTGTTTCATTAGCACCACTTCATCTGGATTTCATCCTTCACTTTGCCTTAAGCGTTTATGAGTGCAATTCTGAGGCCCAAGAATAACAGAATAGTTTTCTTTTTCTTTCTACATATTTTGATTTTCTGTGTGTGTGCATACACACACAAAATTTTGTTTCGTTTTGTTTGAGAGGACTTACCAGTCTTTTAAAGGGTCTAGTTCAACTCTAACAACTCCAATCACCAAAAAGGTCAGTATATTTAAAAAATAAAACCAGAACAACATTCAGGGAAAACAAAAAGAAAGCAGGAAAGAGAAAGGACAGACATTTAGAAAAATAATAATTAGCTAGGGAAAGTGCAAAAGTTATTCCATATAATTTGAACATTTCACAAATAAGCTGCCTTCAGCCTACAACTGAGATTGGTTTCACAAAGCAACCTGTGCTCCCATCAGTCTTTTATCCTAAGAGAGAAAGCCTCTTGCTCTCATCTTAACAACTCTGCAGTCAAAAGTCAGGCTGAGAATTTCACTGAGTTCATTACGCATCCCAAAGGAAGGAGAGCCTGAAACAGAGCAACGCGCTCCGTGGAATCATAAGGGAGACCTACGGCCATCCCAGGTGCTGTGACTTTTCCTTCCTGACAGTTGAGGACCCTCCTGGCTTGAACTCCGCAGGACTGAGGACTGGAGGAAAGAAGGTTCCTACAGAAGCACTATCAGAGGACTCTCCCACTGACTCCCAGTTGACTGGCGATGCCACTTGTTCTCCTTGGCATCCTAGTTTAAACGTCCACCAAACTTAGAATACCCCAGTACCAGGTGATTGAGGGCAGACCACAAGATGACCATGGCAGTCTACAGAAAAGAGGACACTAAGCCTTAATGAATTCAACCAGAGAATTTTAAAAGCAACTGAAAACAAATGAAGGAAACAAGTTTCATATAGTGAACTGAAAAAAAAAAAAAAAAAAAAAAAACCTCTTTGCTAAGGATTCCAGGAACATGACGTATGCATTCACGGCTTGTGAAATCTCCACCTTTTTTTTTTTTACAGTAGCTTATAAACTGCTAAGGTGCCTGCATTAGGTACTGTATTTCCTTTTAAATGCACCCTAGTGAAACAAATACAAACATCCAACATTTGTACTGAATATAACCCTTACATCTACTTGTAGGCCATTCTGAGGGATGTAAAGGTATCAGATTTATCAGATTTTAACACTCTAAGAATTACAAAATCTGGACCTACAAGATAAACTCAAGATGCCATACATGAATGCCTTTCTACCATAGTTAGATGGAATAGTCTTAAAATCCAATTAAAAATTTCTCCCACTGTTGAATCCATTTAAAAATACAATCAGAAATCAGTTCACAAAAGTGAACTGATTTACAAAAAGTAAAGGAGGGTCTATGGTCTTTTCTGTGCGCAATGCATTGACCACAGAGATAAAATTTATCTAGGGCAAAAATGTGTGTTACACAACACACATCAAGCACTGATGTAACAGTTACCTTTATCAAAATAAATACTGAGCTGATCAATTACCGGAAAAAGTCCCTAAGAGAATGTTTCCTAATGTAGTAATTAGGGAACATAATTATGTAACAAATCCTCTCTAAACAGAACAGTATTAAATGTGTCTTTTATGGACATAAACCACACAGGAGTTTTAATGAAAAATCCTTAAGATCAATGAAAAAACAACTTTGAAAAAAAGAGAAAATTTACAGATTCTAGATTCCAAAGAAAGATACATAGCACTCCTATCTTCAGCATCTTAAGGTACCATAATATTTGAGTCATTCTAGGGAGAGAAAAGTCAATTAACATGACCAAAGAAAATTCTTTAACAACTAGCCTGTAATTATTAATTATAAATTTGACTTTTCAAGACCATTTTTTTCACTAAAACTAACCAAAATTAAGTTCCCTACTCAATAGGATGGAGACGAACAGTAAAGAATTTTAACAGGACATAAAATTCCTGTTATAACGTAAATAAATAAAACCTTCTATTTTCTGGCTTGGTCTGAGAATAAGGGTCCTATGGATTACCCATATTCAAAGTATTTAGAAGCACTAAAATTACATTTAGTGAAGTTTAAACTTGGTGGCAGAGGGCAGATACAGAATCAAAACTGTTACAGACATTTTCGCTAATTCAGAATTCCAATTTTGGCATCACTTGGCATAGTGATTGTTTAGTGCATGGAGTGAGCCACAGAGGAGGGTTCTGGTCAGCGTAAGTCAGAGTGAGTCTTCCCTTCAAACATCGATTGTCAAAGGTGAATAATCTCTATACCATTCTCCAAAGGGGCTGTAGCAGTTTATATCCCCACCAATGCAAGAGGGTTCCCTTTACTCCACACTCTCTGCAGCATTTATTGTTTGTCGACTTTTTGATGATGGCCATTCTGACCAATGTGAAGTGATACCTCATTGCAGTTTTGAATAACATTTCTCTAATAATGAGAGATGTTGAGCATCTTTTCATGTGTTTGTTGGCCACCTGTATGTCTTCTTTGGAGAAATGTCTGTTTAGGCTTTCCAATCACATTTTGACTGGGTTGTTTCTACTTCTGGTATTGAGCTGCATGTTGTCGTTGTTCAGTCACTAAGTCGTGTCCAACTCATTGTGACCTCATGGACTGCAGCAAGCCAGGTTTCCCTGTCCTTCATCATCTCCCAGAGTTTGCTCAGATTCGTGTCCATTGAATCGGTGACACCATCCAACCATCTCATTCTCTGTTGCCCCCTTCTCTTCCTGCCTTCAATCTTTCCTAGCACCAGGGTCTTTTCCAGTGAGTTAACTCTTTGCATTAAGTGGCCAAAGTACTGAAGCTTGAGCTTCAGCATCAGTCCTTCCAATGAATATTCAGGGTTGATTTCCTTTAGGATTGACTGGTTTGATCTACATTCTGCCCAAAGGACTCTCAAGAGCTTTCTCCAGCACCACAGTTCAAAAGGATCAATTCTTTGGTGCTAAGCCTTCTTTATAGTCAAACATATATCTGTACATGACTATTGGATCATGGAAAAAGCAAGAGAGTTACAGAAAAACATCTATTTCTGCTTTATTGACTATGCCAAAGCCTTTGACTGTGTGGATCACAATAAACTGTGGAAAATTCTAAGAGAGATGGGAATACCAGACCACCTAACCTGCCTCTTGAGAAATCTGTATGCAGGTCAGGAAGCAACAGTTAGAACTGGACACAGAACAACAGACTGGTTCCAAATAGGAAAAGGAGTGTGTCAAGGCTGTATATTGTCACCCTGTTTATTTAACTTTTATGCAGAGTATATCATGAGAAATGCTGGACTGGAAGAAACACAAGCTGGAATCAAGACTGTCGGGAGAAATATCAACAATCTCAGATATGCAGATGACACCACCCTTATGGCAGAAAGTGAAGAGGAACTAAAAAGCCTCTTGATGAAAGTGAAAAAGGAGAGTGGAAAAGTTGGCTTAAAGCTCAACATTCAGAAAACGAAGATCATGGTATGTGGTCCCATCACTTCATGGGAAATAGACGGGGAAACAGTGGAAACAGTGACAGATTTTATTTTGGGGGGCTCCAAAATCACTG
>SJYC01074480.1:0-24860 GCA_006408675.1 Madoqua kirkii
ATATCAATAACCTCAGATATGCAGATGACACCATCCTTATGGCAGAAAGTGAAGAGGAGCTAAAAAGCCTCTTGATGAAAGTGAAAGAGGAAAGTGAAAAAGTTGGCTTAAAGCTCAACATTCAGAAAACGAAGATCATGACATCCGGTCCCATCACTTCATGGGAAATAGATGGAGAAACAGTGCAAACAGTGTCAGACTTTATTTTTTTGGGCTCCAAAATCACTGCGGATGGTGACTGCAGCCATGAATTTAAAAGACGCTTACTCCTTGGAAGTAACCTAGATAGTATATTCAAAAGCAGAGACATTACTTTGCCAACAAAGGTCTATCTAGTCAAGGCTATGGTTTTTCCTGTGGTCATGTATGGATGTGAGAATTGGACTGTGAAGAAGGCTGAGCACTGAAGAACTGATGCTTTTGAACTGTAGTGTTGGAGAAGACTCTTGAGAGTCCCTTGGACTGCAAGGAGATCCAACCAGTCCATTCTGACGGAGATTAGCCCTGGGATTTCTTTGGAAGCATCATTCTATGCTAAAACTGAAACTCCAGTACTTTGGCCACCTCATGCGAAGAGTTGACTCATTGGAAAAGACTCTGATGCTGGGAAGGATTGGGGGCAGGAGGAGAAGAGGATGACAGAGGATGAGATGGCTGGATGGCATCATGGACTCAAAGAACGTGAGTCTGAGTGAACTCCGGGAGATGGTGGCCTGATGTGCTGCGACTCACGGGGTCGCAAAGAGTCGGACACGACTGAGCGACTGAACTGAACTGAACTTTCAGCTTTCCTATTTCCTTATGCTTTAAGCATATCTCTTATAAGCATTTATAAGATTTTATTTTATGTCAATATTTTAGAATTCCTGATATTTGGGTTTCTTTTCCTAATTTATTTCATACTTTCTATTTGTGTGTGCATGTGTGTGTGTATGTATATATATATATAGTTAAGGTAAGGTTAGTGGCTCAGTCGTGTCCGACTCTTTGCCACCCCATGAACTGTAGCCTACCAGGTTCCTTCATCCGTGGGATATTCCAGGCAAGAATACTGGAGTGGTTTGCCATTTCCTTCTCCAGGAGATCTTCCCAACTCAGGGATCGAACCCAGGTCTCCCGCAATGTAGGCAGACGCTTTACCATCTGAGCCACCAGGGAAGTCATATACACACATTCTTTTCTGTTCCTTGATTGCTTAATTTTTTTCATTACGTTTTTCTCTCAACTAGTTTGGAAACAGCAAAGTTTTTTTCAACTCTCTTATTCATTGTACTAGAAATTTAGAAATGCTTAACTTAGCAAGGGGCTTCTCAGTTGGCTTAATTGTAAAGAGTATGCCTGTCAAGGCAGAAGACACAGAAGACATGGGTTTGATCCCTCAGGTGGGAAGATCCCCTGGAGGAGGGCAGGACCCCTTGATCCAGTATTCTTGCCTGGAAAATCCCTTGAACAGAGGACTCTGGCAGGCTACAATCCATAGAGACTCAAAAGAGTCAGACATGACTTAGCAACTGAGCAGGCAAAACTTATCAAATTCTAAAATTAATCACTATATTCACTTATTTTCAAATAAGTTAAGCAACTTGGAACACAAATTTTGAGCTTTTAATTTTTTTTCTTTCTTCATAACATTAAAATTATTATTATTTTGTATGGCAATACAAAAAATTTGCAAACATATATATACTTTCACTATTTTTAATTTTTTGTCGTGCTTTAAGTGTCTGGGTTCACTTCATGTTGGATCAACCTTAACTAAATTCTTATATTGACCTCTTCAGGCTCCCCAGGTACTACAGCTTAGGGTTTCTGACTGGTAGTTACAAATCTCAGTGAAAGATTTCCTCCCTTAATTCAGAGCCAAGACAAGAGATATGATTTTCCTTTTGATTTTCTGAGTTGGTTGATTAATATCAAGGTCACTTTTATGCTGCGGTTCTAGCTATTTCAAATATATGCCTTAATTTATGATATTTATTTTTCTCTTTCTGATTTCACTCTACATAAGGACTCCAGGTTTATCCACCTCACTAGGAATGACTCAAATTCATTCTTTTTTATGGTTTAGTCATATAGGGGCATGCTATAAAATGCCCTTGAGGTAAAAGTAAGACCTGGCATATGACTTTACCTCCAGACTAGGCTCAGATTCTGACCTTAGCATTTCCTCCTGACTTTCTTGTCAGTTGATTATTTAAATCCAAATATTTAACTAATATTTATTTATATGTTTTATATTTAAGTCATTGTTTTCTTTTTTTCCCTTTGGGGAACATTGGTATAATATTTGAGATATAATCTTTCCTGTTACAGAAAACTTTAGTTTTAAAAACTATATAATGCAAGTAAATTTTGAAACATATATACTATCCTGTAAGAAACGAATCGCTAGTCTAGGTTTGATACAAGATACAAGATGCTTGGGGCTGGTGCACTGGGTTGACCTAGAGAAATGATATGGGGAGGGTGTGGGAAGGGGGGTTCAGGGTTAGGAACTCATGTACACTTGTGGTGGATTCATGGCAATGTATGGCGAAACCAATACACTATTGTAAATTAAAAAAATAAAATAAAAAAAAAATTCCAAAATATATGTGAATTGAGTCTTTCAAAGACTACTCTTTGGCTACAAAATTAAGCATATGTTCAATTTATCTCCCAAGTTCTTAACTTGTCCTTAGCCAAGCTGGGTTCCCTGTGTTATATAGCCACTTCTCACCAGCTATCTGTTTTACACATGATAGTGTGTATATGTTGATGCTATTTTCTCCATTATTCCTTTCACTCTCTCCTTGCCCCACTGTGTCTGCAAGTCCATTCTCTACATCTGTGTCTCAATACCTTCCCTGCAGTACCGGGGTTCATCACTATCATTTTTCTAGATTCCATATTTATGCCTTAATTTATGATATTTATTTTTCTCTTTCTGATTTTGCTCTACATAAGAACTCCAGGTTTATCCACCTCACTAGGAATGACTCAGATTCATCCTTTTTTATGGTTTAGTTGAATTTTTACATATAATCTATTCCTTGGACAAATAATAGTATTTACCTTTCACAACAGTGTGCTGGATTCATGGCTATGTTTTTTCCAACTCTGAACTCTTTCTGAAATACATTCTACCTCAAATCCTATTTAAGGACTATTTCAAATGCCAGTTCATCCAAAATTTCCCTCGTTTTTCATCCAGATTTAATTTTCTGCTTTTATTTTTTTATTATTTTTTATAGAGTGGAATACACTTAATAAAAGTGGATCCAACAAAAACTGGGCTTTCTGATTCTGTAGCTTGCTTTGTGTGTGACCTATTACTCCATGTAAAAGGTTAAGGTTGGTTATATGTCCCTTACAAAGGGGCCTTATTCTGAGGATTGATATTAAGTACTGCATATATAAAAGAGTTAATTCTCAATAAAAGGTAGTCATTTTGTTATGTTAATAATCCTGTTAATAAAACCAATGTAAAATTTATTAAGAACCATGTGTTAATATTTCTGTTATTATTTCCCTAAATAGCTGTATTATAATTATCTATGAGTTAATTTTACTGCCCTTTAGATCAGTACCACCTTGAGGAATGGGATTCTGTCTTACTTGTTATGACCTAGCATAGTGTCTTACATTCAGTATATGTTGAACAAAGCTTTGTTTTCACTGAAGTAAATTGAATTAAATAAACAGTGTCTAGGCAATTTGGCTTTAGGGAAAGAAGTGGAGCTCCCAACTCCAACTGAAAAGAGAGAAAAACAAAAATAAATTGGTATCCTGAAACCTCTAGATACAACTAAGAACACAGTGATCAGCTTATATTTTTGTACCTATCTATCAACTATCTCATAAATAATTCTGTCATTTGAACAAAGAAATGCAAACATGCTAATGATATCATGTGTAGATTATCTTTTATGGAAATGATCTGCAGGTTGTTTTTCATTGTTGTCAAGACTATTGTGTCAATGCCCTAATTTGTAAACAACCCACTAATACTCATTATGAATCAACCATAGTTAAATTAGAACAAGATTTATGCAAAACTGAAAAGAAATGACTGTAATTCTCAGAGGAAGGTAAAAATGTCCATCATAAAATACTTCTTTTTTTCTGAACATCCTAGGAATCTTCTCTCTTCATTATTTTATAGTCACTGAAGAGTCACTTAGCGAGAGAGCAGGATCAGTCAGTAACATGTACTTATATGCTTGAACTCCCAAGTATTTTAGATGTTGTTTGTCTTAAGGACAAATTAAGCTGAAAGTTATAGTCTGGGGAGCGGGGGAGGAAGGCAGGATTTTGGAAAACAAAATCCTTTAAATAATTAGTGATTTGTTCAAGTTGTGCCTATGTGGAGATCATAACCAGGCAATTTGTGCAGCAATTTATAGCAACCAGGGTAAATTAACCATAATTAAAAGTTGAATTTATGAACGATTTATTAAACTAAGAATTAGATAGTGATGTAAAGCCACAAACTGGAGAACTTCCTTGCACAACTGAACCAGAATTATTTTGTTGTCATTTGCAGATTAAATTAACTGACTTCCTCAGTGTTACCTCCCCTGGGAACTGAGGCATGTTGGGGCTTTCCTGGTGTTTCAGATCGTAAAGAATCTGCTTGTAATTCAAGAGACCCACATTTGACTCCTGGGTCAGGAAGATTCCCTGGAGAAGGGAATGGCTACCCACTCCAGTATTCTTGCCTGAAGAATTTCATGGATAGAGGAGCCTGGAGGTTACGGCCTATGGAGTGGCAAAGAGTCAGAGATAACTGAGAGACTAACCTTTTCACACTTCACTTATATTTTGCAATTTTTTAAAAAGTGGAAATGAAACAAATTAATGGTGAAAATTGCTAAAAAAATATTGTAAAGTAATTAACCTGCACTTTATATTAAAGAAAAAAAAATTTAAAAAATAAAAAGGAGGGGAAAAAAAAAGTTGACAACCTTTGAAGAGAAACCTTTAGATTTCCCGTGATCGTCTTTGGGAAATATTAGGGACAAATACTTTGAAGGTTTTTGACATTTTCTGTCTTTAAATGGATCTCATTAATTTGAATATTTATGATAATTGTTATATTATCTAAACATACTATTGAAAATTAAATCATTTGAAAATGTGAAAAATTTTTTGATTTTCCATTCCCATTCAACTGTTTGTCTTGGTATGAGAATATTGTTACTCAATAAATTTGAATTACTCAAGGGTGAATCATTGTCAGAGGAAGATGAAGTTTAGAAACACTGGATATCCCTTAAAACAAGGGAGATCTACAATGGGGAAAATATTAAAACAGCCCAGAATTATCTTTTGTATACCATTCATCAATTGATGAATGTGTCACTGAAACCAAAGAATAAATACTATTTCTTATAACTGGACTGTCAATCAATCCTATGTAATCTGGTGGTGGAATAGTCACTAAGTCGTGTCTAACACTTGTGACCCCATGGACTGTAGCCAGCCAGGCTCCTGTGTCCCTGGGATTCTCCAGGCAAGAATACTGCAGTTGGTTGCCATTTCCTTCTCCAGGGAATCTTGTTGACCCAAGAATCAAACTGGGGTCTCATCTCCTTCACTGCAGGCAGATTCTTTACCAACTGAGCTACAAGGGAGGCCAAAAAGTGAAAGTTGCTCAGTTGGGTCTCAATCTGCGACCCCATGGACTATACAGTCCTTGAACTTCTCTAGGCTAGAATACTGGACTGGGTAGCTTTTCCCTTCTCCAGGGGATCTTCCAACCCAGGGATGGAACCCAGGTGTCCCTCATGCAGGTGGATTCTTTACCTGCTGAGCCAACATGATGTCTAGTTTATCATAAAGTAAGATGAAGAAAGAGAAAATTAAAATCAAGATGTTATTTTAATCACTGTGTTTCAGTTTTCAGTTTGATTCCAAGATTTTTTTTAAAGGAAAATTAGATTTAAATTTAGGTCTTTATTTGGCGGATTTTCTTAACATTTGTGTGTGAGAGAGAGATAGAGAAAACTGCCTATGAAGTTGGTCTTCTATTTTTTGAGTACACACAGGGAAAATGAATTTGAATTATCAGAAACATCATGGACACTAAAGGAATTCTATCACTATTCTCCATGTAGATTGAAATCCAGCATCAATGCCAGACAATCTGATTGCTAAGATTATCACAGAATCATTGACAAGTATAAGACTTGACTTTAAAGCTCAGCATTATGATGGATGACCTTGAACAAGTCACTTAATCTCTTTAAGTTGCAAAATTGTTATATCAGTGATGACAATATCTAAATCAGAGGGTTGTGAATTGGTTCATACTATAAATTAAATTTTAAAAAATTGAGCTAAACCATTTACTGAAATTTTCACTAACTACAGCTTCTTGATACATTTCCAATGCTAGGAAAGCATAAGAAGACTGTTCTTCCTCTTGAGTTAGGATTTCAAATGTTATTGAGGTTACAGTTCAGTCAGTTCAGTTCAGTCACTCAGTCGTGTCAAAATCTTTGCAACCTCATGAATCGCAGCATGCCAGGTCTCCCTGTCCATCACCAAATTCCAGACTTCATCCAAACTCATGTCCACCGAGTCGGTGATGCCATCCAGCCATCTCATTCTCTGTCATTACCTTCTCCTCCTGCCCCCAACCCCTCCCAGCATCAGGGTCTTTTTCAATGAGTCAGCTCTTCACATGAAGTGGCCAAAGTCTGGAGTTTCAGCTTCTGCATCAGTCCTTCCATGAACACCAGGACAGATCTCCTTTAGGATGGACTGGTTGGAACTCCTTGCAGTCTAAGGGATTCTCAAGAGTCTTCTCCAACACCACAGTTCAAAAGCATCAGTTCTTCAGTGCTCAGCTTTCTTCACAGTCCAACTCTCACATCCATACATGACCACAGGAAAAACCATAGCCCTGAGTAGACATACCTTTGTTGGCAAAGTAATATCTCTGCTTTTCAATATGCTATCTAGTTTGGTCATAACTTTCCTTCCAAGGAGTAAGTGTCTATTAATTTCATGGCTGCAATCACCATCTGCAGTGATTTTGCAGCTCAAAAAATTAAAGTCTGACACTGTTACCACTGTTTCCCCATCTATTTTCCATGAAGTGATGGGACCAGATGCCATGATCTTCGTTTTCTGAATGTCTGCTTTTGAATATGCTATCTAGGTTGGTCATAACTTTTCTTCCAAGGAGTAAGCGTACCTTAGGAAACCTAAATTGAAATTGTGTTTGTATGTATCATATATATGTATAAAGGTGTGTGTATGTATGTGTGTATATATATATATATATTTATGTATGTGTATACATACATACATACATGTAACAAGATTTGAACATAAGATTTAACATTTTTTAAAATGAAATGTTATTTGCCTGTACTAACAGTTATTGTGGTCAAGCATATGATTTACCTGTGAGTTCCAAGGAAAATAAAACAAAGAGGATTCAGGATACTATTGTTGTCTGGTAAATAAGATAATAAGCAATTCATTAAGACAAACTTAAAACCTTGGAGTAAAATATTGAAGTTTGAACCCAATCTTATAGCCAATGGATAGACATCATCTGCATGGTCTTTTTCATAGTAATACTCTCTAAAAGCCAAGGGCATGATGATGACTATAATTAAGTTCACTGCATTAAATATTTAACAAGTCAGTCATATAAGGCTATGTAGGTTATGCATGGAATCATTATAGGGGCAGCAGTGTAATGAATCCAAATCATACAACCACATGTAGTCAAAAGTTAGGTCTTTAGGAACTTTACAGGCTACTTTTTAAGGATGAGATGGTTAGATAACATCATTGACTCAATGGAAATGAGTTTGAGGAAACTCCAGGAGACAGTGAAGGACAGGGAAGCCTGGTATGCTGCAGTCCATGGAGTCGCAAAGAGTCAAGCAAGACTTAGCAACTGCACAACTTTTTAAGCATAGCTATTACTAAAAAGTAATATCTTCAAACATATTAAAAACAAATACAACTCATCACTTATTTTATTATGCTTTACTAGTATTGATGTCCTCAAGGTTATTCACACTCACTGTAATATGCAGAAAAAATGACACAATGGTGTGTTACTGCCCATCTCTTCCCAACTCTATTACCAGTGACATCACATTGGTAGCTTGAAACAGACCACCGTGGCAATGTTTACAATTAGAAATCAGCAAACACTACAAATCAGGGCATAAGCTTAATGTTTTATTAATAGTGTAGACTTTAAAAAGTGGTTTTAAAAAATTAATAAAATCAAATTTAAATTACAACACTGAAATAGCACAAAAGTGGAGAAATAATTTTCTAAACCATTTAAAACTATTAACAAATTGTGAGAAGTCACATCATTGATGAAACAAGTAAGGACTGTTTCATTTTCATCTTACTCGTAGACAAAAATATCAATGACTATGTATGTTAGCCCTACATTCTTTAACAACTGCACAACTATAGGCTGACTACAGATAAGGCTATAGAAACAAGAATTTGGTAAAAATCAACCAAAGCATTCTGTAAGAATCAATTGGCTATACAGATTTTACAATACAGTATTGTATATGCTATTCTTTGTAAGCTGTACATATCTTTATGTCCAGAAAGATTTACCAGTACACCTTTGTTGGGAAGGACCACAGTCACTAGACCTTGAAGAGTGCTCCATCCAACTGACAAATGAGAATACTCCAAAATATCTGGTACAAAGTGTTAAATACTCTAACAGAGGTATTGAAAATGAAAGGAGTACACAATGCATGCGCCTGTGTGCTAAGGGGCTTCAGTTATGTCCAATTCTTTGTGACTGTATGGACTATACCCTGCCAGGCTTCTCTGTTAGAAGTGGTTATTTTTTTCTGGTGGAGATGGGGGAAGGAAAATGCATATCCTGATTTGTGAAAGAATCCATCTCATAGTAATAAAAGCTTCTTTGCATTACAGTCTGCCCTAATGTATTATTTTCAGCACTAAACTCTGTAATAATTTAGCTCTGAAAGGCAGTTTTTAAGCTCTACAAGGTACTGATACATGCCTTGGGCAAGCCATCTGAAATCACATGAACAGTCTTTTTTTAGGGTCATAAAAGTTGTTTTATTTTATTTTTAGCCATATGCCCTGCGGGATCTTAGTTTCACAACCAGGGACTGAACCTGGGTCAGGCAGTGAAAGCAGCAGTCCTAACCACTGACAGCCAGGGTATTCCCATGAAGGAATATTTTATTTTGTTTTTTATTTTTTTATATACTTTATTCTACGTTACAATACTGTATTTGTTTTGCCATACATTGACATGAATCAGCCATAGGTACACACAATCTCCCAATGCCAAAGCCCCCTCCCACCTCCCACCCCATATCATCTCTCTGGATCATCCCGTGCACCAGCCCCAAGCATCCTGTATCCTGTATTGAACATAGACCGGTTTTCCAAATTTGCTGGCATATTGAGTGCAGCACTTTCACAGCATCATCTTTCAGGATTTGAAACAGCTCAACTGGAATTCCATCACCTCCACTAGCTTTGTTCATAGTGATGCTTTCTTTCTTTATTTTTTATTTTTTTAAAACTTTATTCTACTTTACAATACTGTATTGGTTTTGCCATACATTTACATGAATCAGCCACAGGTGTACACGATCTCCCAATGCCGAAGCCCCCTCCCACCTCCCTCCCCACACCATCTCCCTGGATCATCCCGTACACCAGCCCCAAGCATCCTGTATCCTGTATTGAACATAGACTGGCGCTTCATTTCTTATATGATAGTATACATGTTTCAATGCCATTCTCCCAAATCATCCCACCCTCTCCCTCTCCCTCAGAGGATGCTTTCTAAGGCCTACTTGACTTCACATTCCAGGATGCCTGGCTCTAGGTGAGTGATCATACCATCGTGATTATCTGGGTTGTGAAGCTCTTTTTTGTACAGTTCTTCTGTGTATTCTTGCCACCTCTTCTTAATATCTTCTGCTTCTGTTAGGTCCAAACCATTTCTATTCTTTATCAAGCCCATCTTTGCATGAAATATTCCCTTGGTACCTAATTTTCTTGAAGAGATCGCTAATCTTTCCCATTCTGTTGTTTTCCTCTATTTCCTTGCATTGATCACTGAAGAAGGCTTTCTTATCCCTTCTTGATATTCTTTGGAACTCTGCATTCAGATGGTTATATCTTTGCTTTTCTTTTTTGCTTTTCACTTCTCTTCTTTTCACAGCTATTTGTAAGACCTCCCCAGACAGCAATTTTGCTTTTTAGCATTTCTTTTCCATGGGGATGGTCTTGATCTCTGTCTCCTGTACAATGTTAGGAACCTCCATCCATAGTTCATCAAGCACTCTGTTTATCAGATCTAGTCCCTTAAATCTATTTCTCACTTCCACTGTATAATCATAAGGGATTTGATTTAAGTGTTGAGGTTTACCAATATGCTACAAGGAAGTAGAAGAGAAAAAGGGAAATGTTTGAGTAAAGGAAACAAGGTGGAAAAATAAACAGTCTAATTTGGGGAATTGTGAGAGTCCATTGTAATTAAAAATAAAATACTTTGGAGGTTTTTTTTTTTGTATAAAGAAGCAATAAATGAGTATAGATACATGGAGAGTGAAAGAATAGTTGAACATTTTTAAGGCAGGTGTAGATTCTGAACCTCATGTAGGTAAGTACACTGCACATTCTAGTCACAACTCCATTCCTAGCATCAAGCATCATAGCATGCAGGTATGTTTAAATATTAGTGTGAACTATATGAAATACTTGCTCTTCATTCATTTTTAAGTGACAAAGTAGAAATTTCATAGATTTCAACTTCATATCTATTAGATGGACTAATGAAAACATGTAGAAAATGTGGAGAACTTCAAATATACTCATGGATTATTATTGTATTCAGTAGAAGATTATCAGTAATTTCAGCATGTATATGACATCTTCAAAGCTGTGCTTTGAGAATATTCCTCTGGTAATGGGGAAAACTATGGCTTTTACGGGAGAGTAGGGGGAAATTAAAAAAAAAAATAAAAAGAAAGAAACCCAAGAAAATGGTTAAATGCATTATTAAGCTGGATTGAAAATTTCACTTTCTGTTGATTGAAGTTTTGCTCAATTGGTCAATTGATTGAAAGAACAGTAGAATAAGAGAGAGATCTGTTCAAATTGGATTAAAATAAATCTTGGCTGCCAATCATACCAATTTTTCTAGAATACATCTCTAAAAGACTAGGGCAAGCAATTCAAATTGTTTCCAAAACCAAGTAGATGCTCTCCTTAAAGAAGTAAAAATTATAGCAGGATGAATAAGAATGTTATTTCACTTTCTGTTGATTGAAGTTTTGCTCAATTGGTCAATTGATTGAAAGAACAGTAGAATAAGAGAGAGATCTGTTCAAATTGGATTAAAATAAATCTTGGCTGCCAATCATACCAATTTTTCTAGAATACATCTCTAAAAGACTAGGGCAAGCAATTCAAATTGTTTCCAAAACCAAGTAGTGCTCTCCTTAAAGAAGTAAAAATTATAGCAGGATGAATAAGAATGTCCTTACCTTTTTATATGTCCAACTAAAATCTATTTTAATTAAATGATTAGGGATATATGTGATTTTAAGAAATTTACTCCTACAAATTTTTTAGTCTATACCTTAACTTTCCTTACTAGTACATAAATTAGAAAGTAGTATATAATAATTATATAAAGTTTGTAAAGTACAGGAAAGCACAAGATTAAAATTACCTATAATCCACCTCTTAAGGGTGTTCTGTGAACAATTTGGGGCATCTACTATATGTAGGTATAGACATAAAATTGGTATCTACTTATATTGATTTATTCCTGTCAACTATTATTATGTTTGTTTGTTTTCACATCTTGTTATCATATCTGTGACTATAAATTAGCTTTTATGTGTTACAGATCTCTCTGCTTCTCACTCTTTTGGGCTTCCATGTTCAGAGGCCTGGCTTTGTCTACTGGTAACATTCCTAGTTTCTCTCGCCTCCTTTCACTGTTTCTATCAATGTCTGAGTCCCTTCCTCAAATGTTAATCTTGACACCAGTCAGCTGCCCAAGACCAAGTCAAATATATTTAGGCTTCACTAGGCCTCTAATACAAGTCATTTGGATAGAGGCAAGATGTTTGTTGATTCCTACTCTCTCATCCTTGTGATATTTCAATTTCCAGGTAAACTGATTTCTAGAAAAAGCTGATTGCTTTATTCTTTCTAATTTCAAGAATCCATGGATTTCATTATTTTTCCTTTATAATTTTATTTACTAAAATTGTTCATTTATGAAAAACTTCAAATCTTAAAATTTATATCCTTTCCCAGCCCCTTGATGGATTCATGATCCCAAAACTTATTCTGGATTAGTGTTGATGGGAGGGAGTATGGAGAGAAACTTCTTGCCACCTTGAAGAGTAGCTTCTGTGTAGTAGAAGGATTCAAGTCAATTTGTAATGATGCCCAAATTCTAAATTTAATATGTATGGACACAAAGTAGAAGGTAGCAGAAGTTCCTTGTTCCCTTCATATCTTGATTTAGTTGTAGTTTCAAAGGTCTAGGATTGAACAGTCTTTTGATTATTTCTTAATTGAGCCTATTTTTACCCAATTCTTCCTAGAGGCCAAAAATGTGTTTCTCCACATTGCTTAATTTCCAATAGTCCTATGACTTTGCATTTTTTTTCCTCCTTTGTGTTTTGTTAATATTTTAAAGAGAAGGTTAATCAGGAAGATCCTTGTGCAGTTAGTTTTTAAGACCAGGAAGTCAGCATCCTAACCCCACCATAAGGAGTATAAGGCCATTTCCTCCTAACCCCCTTCAGCTCAGTGGACCTCTGGAATAGCATCCCCAGCCACGAGTGGCAGATAACATACTGTGTATTGTAAGCAATTCACAAGTATTACATCTTATGAAAGTAGCTATCAACCCTTGCTTCCCTAAGATTATTTTACTGCCTTTGAAAGCATAGATTTTAATTTACAAAGGAAGTCAACTAATATATTCTTGATATATGAATGCTCATTTTCTCTCATTAACAATTTCTTAGACTCTGAAAAAATAACCAAGATACCCAGGGTCTATATTGTTTTATGTTCTTAATATGTAAAAGACATTGTCACAGAGGAAACAACAAAACAGCTTGTTCATTAGCAGACACAGCATGTAGATGGAAACAGAGGGACAGAAACAAGGCCCTAATTATACCCATGAATTCCTTTTCTTTCTGAGAAAACAAAAGAAGACTTTGTTTTCCCCTCAGTAACAATGTTTTTTAGGGCTTATGCTAAGAATATATTTTTCCATATGTCTGTGAGTCAGTATGTGAGCCTGATCATTGTTGCCTAATAAACACAACATGAATTCCCACCAGAAGTCAACTAATGGGCACTTCAAGTGCAATTTTCTGTGCGTGTTAAATGAGTGAGTTGGAAACTTCGCTGTTCTGAAGCTCCTTTGGTGAGATAGGGATTATTACAAAGGAGTTTCAGCAAGTCTTTACTTAGATTATAGTCCCATAAAAGAAAAAAAAAATGCACTGTAATACCACCCCTCTATAGGATACTTTTTATATTTTGGGATACAGGGTTTCCTTAACATCCATCTGAATTATCGTCTATTTTCTCTGTAACTGGTGCCCACCCTCCTTGGTCTAGAAATGAAAATTGGTACTTATTACAATTTTTAAAACATATATGAAATATTTTATGGGTTTCAATAACAGTTTTAATATACGCAGATGGAAAATAAACAAAAAACGTGTGCCTTTGCAAAAGCAATGTATTCTTCATGTCAGCCAAGATTGTCTTTGCCCACAAAAAATACAGAAAATGAACATGGAATAATGAAGGCTTAATATTTGTGCACTGCTGGAGTGCCTCTGGGTGATTATATTTTAACAGAAGTTAATGGCCAAGTAATGGAAATAATGAGCTGAAGTGAAAATCTAATATGCTTTTGATGAGCAGAACATTCTGAATGAAAGTACACTAGAGGAGAAAATCCCTATGGACTGTTTCATGTCTTAGTATTCCTGGAACAAATTAGTTTCAGTATGAAAATGGACATAATCGATAAAGGAACTTAAGTGGACATGTGCTGGTGATTTTTTAAAGCAATGGGACAAAACCTGGAGATTCCATATATATATATATAGTTTAAAATTCTTCTTCTCTGTCTCCATTACTCTCTATGTATATTTATTACATGCATATTAACATGGCCTATGATACTGATCACAGAACAGGTAACTATTGAGCCTACTAGTTTAAAAACTATCCTAATAGTATTGAACCAAGAATAGCTAAGGTTGGTGAGAACGGCCATACTATGAAAAAATGCCAAGAAGTGTAGGTTTGGAGTCTGATGGATAAAGAATGCTAACATAGATTAGCAAATTTATCATATGGAAGGCACTAAAGGCTTTCTAAATGCCAGATAATAATTTAGGCATGTTTCCCCTAATTATTGGAGAAAGGATAAGAAAGAGTTAAAGTTTTTTAGAACTACTGATAACAAAAATTAAGACCAGTACCCAAAGATTCAAAGTTCAAATGACCATCATCAACACCACCACCACCACCACCACTACTGTCCACATCAGCAGCAACAGCTTTATCAAAACAATAACATTCACTGAGCACTTACTGAGTGCCATTTACCAGCCAAAATGTATTTTACACACAAAATTTCATTTATTTCTCAGTACCTAACAGTTACTGTTATTATTTTAGATATTAATTTTATAAGAAAATTAAGCAACCTGTTGAAAACTCATCATCTTCCCGCTTTACACACTGAGTTCTACTGTTACTCACAATGTTAAACTGCTCTGTAAATTATAAATGCTACAGACTTAAAAGCAATCATCATCATTATTAGCAATAATATGATTTACTGTTTGAACAGCAGTACATACCAATCATTTCCTGATATAGAGAATTTATTCTTATAAAAAACAAATGACTATAAACAACTCGCAAACTCTGACATAATCCATTTTCTTACATATTTTAGTTGTATCACTTAGGGCCAAATGAATGAAATATTTTGTATGTATAACTCATTTGTTAATCATATTTCTTCTAAAATTCATGTTATGTCCTAGTTATTCTTTATAACATTTTAAAATTTGCATGCATGTATGCATGCTAAAGTATCTTCAGTCCTGCCAATCTCTCTGTGACTCTATGGACCGTAGCCTACTAGGCTCCTCTGTCCTTGGAGGTTCTCCAGGCAAGAATATTGAAGGGGGTTGAAATGTTCTCCTCCAGGAGATCTTCCCAATTCAGGTATCAAACCCCTGTCTCCTATGACCCCTGCATTACAAGCAAATTCTTTACTGCTGAGCCACCCAGGAAGCACTTTAAACTTTAGGATAATGATTTATATATTTCTTTAGCAAAACAGATAAATTTAAGAAAGTTTGTGTTTTGAGGAATCCTTCCCTAAACAAAACAAAACTGAATTTGGTTCTGTTAGGCAGTTAGAGTAGGAAAAAGGGGTCCAAAATGGCAATGGTTAGAAGACAAAGGAAAAAGTCCACGAAAGTGGAACAAAAGAAAAATCATGGACTAGAGTGAGAAATTCAAGTGAAACAAACATGCCCCCTTCTTGGCTACCCCAATTTGCATAGGGTAGGCTCAGGGGAAGAAGGAAACAAACATGTGAAAAGAGGAAGTCAAGAGGGACTGAGGTTTCTCCTCTGCCCATGGGATTCTCCAGGCAAGAATATTTGAGATGGCTGCCATGGCCTCCTCCAGGGGACCTTCCCAACCCAGGGATGAAACCCGTGTCTCTTGCATTGCAGATGGATTCCTTACCACTGGTGCTACCTGGGAAACCCAATGTCTGTGATAATCCATATCAATTCTAGGTAGCATAGATGCTTGGGCCTGACCATAATTCAATCATTCATAAATTATTTCATTAGAGACATGCAATTTAAAATAATATTTTTCAGACTTCAATGGGAAAAGCATATATTCCAAAGGTAGTTTTCAAATATGTCAAAATATTCCAAAATTACTTAAGAATTGTTTAAATGGGCTCTAACTCTGGAGAAGGAAACAGCAACCCACTCCAGTATTCTTGCCTGGAGAATGCCATGGACGGAGGAGCCTGGTGGGCTACAGTCCACAGAGTTGCAAAGAGCCGGACACGACTGAGCAACTTCACTCACACACTCACAATGCTGACTTAAATTATTTTAGCTGTATGTTTACTGAGACCAAAACATAAACTCCTTATTTTTATAGATAAAAAAAACATAAACTTAAACAACATATACAACATTATTTTAACATAATAAAGGACAATATTTTATCAAACCACTGTTTGCAACACCAGATAATAATGATTGGTAAAGCATGAGACTTCTGAATTTGTCATACATAGACTGTTGTGCAACTATGTGATGCTCTTATTATTTTTCCCCATTTCTAGTCCTATCTTCTGCTTTGGCTTTAAGTGTCAATGACAGACCTTTATATAGTAGAAAGTTCTCTGTACATTCCTCATTTGCATATAGCAACTGAAATAAATCTATAGTATTTTTTATTAACATAGTTAAAGTAAAAATGAAAATTTAGATGTAAATTTTGCTTGGCAGTATAAGGGACTACCCAAGATATCAAGAATATGTTTATATTATTTTTAAAACTAACATTGAAATGAGAACCCATCATCTAAAAATTATCATAGATAACTTCTGGGTCCTTAAACCTGGAGACCCAAAATGAAAAATTAACTAACTGAATGAAAGTGTTTACTTTCTTTGTAAGCTGGTGAAATTCCCAGTTGGTGCTGAAATACCACAAAAACAAAGTAGTATGGCCATTTTGAGATAGAACTTTTTCCTTCATAGATCACTTGTTCTTTCCTTTATAGATCTTTTTAAAATCATTATGAAAACAAAACCATAGCTCAGTCAGTTCATAAAATATGTCTCAAAATTATTTTAAGACTCATATATTTTGTCTGTATCATCTGCAACTTCAGAAAAGTCTGATATTAAAAGTTTAAATTATGAAATAGACTTCTAACCTTTTATTCTCTCTAACTGCTTTGTCTCCCTTCTTCCAAGAGATAGTTGGTTTTGGAGATCTTGAGGTTTGCACTCTATGATGACTTCTTGGTCTTTGGGAATAATTATTGTTTTCCTCAGTTGATTCAGTGCAAAAGTGGGAGCTGAAGCTATAAAAAAGAAAAGGTTAATTCTACCAGAAGCAATGACAGTAATTTCTAATGGATGATTCACTGAGATTGGGCAATTTTATTTTTGGAATGCATTTTAAATAAAATTATAGGATATCTACACATATAAAAGGCACTAATTTGAAATTTAATTTAATTATTACTTGATAGATATCTTATTGGCTGTCTTTTCCTTTAGCAGGTTCTTAACAAATGTGGAGCCTGCTGAACCCATGTCTCCCGCATTGTAAACACCAGGGAAGTCCACAGACAAAGGTTGTTTCAAAGAATGAGATGCTTTAATTATAATTAAACTTTAATTGTGAAAGCTTAATGATCTCCTTGGGCAAAAAGTGAAGGAGCTGAACATGGGTCTGTTTGGACCTTCCTTTGGAAGAATGGAGGCTGTGGATAAAGCAATCCTGGGTCATCTGTTTCTAATCTCTGAGTCTTGAGGCATATTTTATTTAATAATGTGCATATGTGTGTGTGTGTGTGTTTAGGCTGTCAGTCATGTCCAATCATTGTAACACATAATTTTACAGGCAAGAATACTGGAACAGGTTACCATTTTCTATTCCAGGGGTTTTCCTGACCCAGGCATGGAACTGGGATCTCCTGCACCTCCTGCATTGGCAGGCAGCTTGTTTAACACTGGGCCACCTGAGAAGTCCATTTAAATAGTATACAAAACTAAATGTAGAGTTTTAACAAATGCATTTTTAAGAAATTGAATCACTTCAATTTCAACTATTGGTTGCAATTATTCACCTAGGCCTGAACATTCATTAATACTTATCTTGTATTACTAGAGCTTTATTAATAGTTTTCATGTAAACTTTCCAAGATATTCTAATAGGAAACTGTGGTTAAGAATGTTGAACTAAAGTTCAGTGCAGATCAGTTTCTCAGTCGTATCCAACTATTTGTGATCCCATGGACTGCAGCATGCAAGGCTTGCTGTACCACCAAATCCTGGAGCCTACTCAAACACGTCAAGCCCACCAGAGATGCCATCCAAGCATCTCATCCTCTGTCATCCCCTTCTCCTCCTGCCTTCAATCTTTCCCAGAATCAAGGTCTTTTCAATGTGTCAGTTCTTCCCATCAGATGGCCAAAATATTGAAGTTTCGTCTTCAGCATCAGTCCTTCCAATGAATATTCAGGACTGATTTCCTTTAGGATGGTTTGATTGGATCTCCTTGTAGTCCAAGAGACTGTCAAGAGTCTTCTCCAACATCACAGTTCAAAAGCATCAATTCTTTTGTGCTCAGTTGTCTTTGTATTCCAACTCTCACACCCATACATAACTACTGGAAAAGTCATAGCTTTGACTAGATGGAACTTTGTTGACAAAGGAAATGTCCCTACTTTTTAATATGCTATCTAGGTTGGTCATAGGTTTTCTTCCAAGGAGCAAGTGTCTTCATGGCTGCATTCGAAGTCTTACTGTTTCCACTATTTTCCCATCTATTTCCCATGAAATGATGGGACCATATGTCATGATTTTAGTTTTCTGAATGTTGACTTCCAAGCCAACTTTTTCACACTCCTCTTTCACTTTAATCAAGAGGCTCTTTAGTTCTTCTTCACTTTCTGCCATAAGGGTGATATCATCTGAATATCTGAAGTTGCTGATATTTCTCTCAGCACATTTGATTTCATCTTGTGCTTCATCCAACCAAGCACTTTGCATGATGTGCTCTGTATATAAATTAAATAAGCAGGGTGACAATATACAGCCTTGACATACTCCTTTCCCGATTTGGAACCAGTCTGCTGTTCCATGTCCAGTTCTAACTGTTGCTTCTTGACCTGAATACAGATTTCCCAGGAGTCAGGTGAGGGGATGTGGTTATTCCCATCTCTTTAAGAATTTTCCATAGTTTGTTGTGATCCAAAAAGTCAAAGGCTTTGCCATAGTCAATAAAGAAGAAGTAAGTGTTTTTCTGGAACTCTCGTGCTTTTACCATGATCCAATAGGTGTTGGCAGTTTAATCTCTGGTTCTCCTGCCTTTTCTCAGCCCAACTTGAACATCTGAAAGTTGATGATTCATGTATTGCTAAAGCCTGGCTTGGAGAATTTTGAGCATTACTTTACTAGTGTATGAAATGATTGCAATTGTGCAGTAGTTTGAGCATTGTTTGGCATTGCCTTTCTTTGAGATTGGGATGAAAACTGACCCTTTTCCAGTCCTGTGGCCACTGCTGAGTTTTCCAAATTTGCTGACATATTGAGTGCAGCACTTTCACAGCATCATCTTTCAGGATTTGAAACAGCTCACCTATAATTCCATCATGTCCACTATTTGCAGTGATGCTTCCTAAGGCTCACTTGACTGCATTTCACGATGTCTGGCTCTAGGTAAGTGATCACACCATCATGATTATATGGGTCCTGAAGATCTTTTTTTTTTTTGAAGAAAGTTTTTTCTGTTCTTAATTGTGCCCATCTTTGCCTGAAATATTTCCTTGGTATCTCTAATTTTCTTGAAGAGATCTCTAGTCTTTCCTATTCTATTGTTTTCCTCTGTTTCTTTGCATTTATCACTGAGGAAGATTTTCTTATCTTTCCTTGCTATTCTTTGAAACTCTGCATTCAAATGGGTATATCTTTCCTTTTCTTCTTTATCTTTAGTTTCTCTTCTTTTTTCAGCTATTTGTAAGGCTTCCTCAGTCAACCATTTTGCCATTTTGCATTTCTTTTTCCTGGGAATGGTCTTGATCTCTGCCTCCTGTACAATGTCGTGAACTCCCTCCATGGTTCTTTAAGCACTGTGTCTATTAGATCTATTCCCTTGAATCTATTTGTCACATCCAGTGTATGATCATAAGGGATTTGATTTAGGTCATACTTGAATGGTCTAGTGGTTTTTTCTACTTTCTTTAAGTCTGAATTTGGCAATAGGGAGTTCATAATCTCAGCCACAGTCAGCTTCTAGCCTTGTTTTTGCTTACTGTATAGAGCTTCTCCATCCTCGGCTGCAAAGAATATAATCAGTCTGATTTTGGTATTGTATTGACCTTCTGGTGATGACCATGTGTAGTCTTCTCTTGTGTTGTTGGAAGAGAGTACTTGCTATGACCAGTGCATTCTCTTGGCAAAACTCTGTTAACCTTCACCCTGCTTCATTCTGTACTTCAAGGTCAAATTTGCCCAGTACTCCAGGTATGGGAGTTACCATTGGAAGTTATTGACTTCCTACTTTTGCATTCCAGTCCCCTATAATGAAAAGGACATCTTTTGGGGGTGGTTGTTTGTTCTAGAAGGTCTTGTGGTTCTTCATTGAACCATTCAGCTTCTTCAGCATTAGTGGTTGGGGCATAGACTTGTATTACTATGATATTGAATGGTTCGCCTTGGAAACAAACAGAGAGGGTTCTGTCAGTTTTCAGATTGCATCCAAGTACTGCACTTCAGACTCTTTTGTTGACTATGATGGGTACTCTGTTTCTTCTAAAGGATTCTTACCCAGAATTTTAGATATAATGGTCATCTGAGTTAAATTCACTCATTCCAGTCCATTTTAGTTCACTGATTCCTAAAATGCTAAAGTAAAGAATATGTGAAAAAACAAACAAACAAACAAACAAAAAGAGAACATCTTTATATCTAAAAGAGAAACTGGAAAATATCTGTACCAGTTTACTGTCTCTTAGACATTTATTTATGCCAATCTGACAATCCTATGAATATTTCATTTGTGTTTTATGTTCATTACATAGAAGTATAACATAGTTATACTTAGCACATAACATAACATTAAAAGATATCTAATGCTTTAGCATAGCACATAACATTAAAATATATCTATGCATCACAAACAGAAAATGGTACCAAATGAGATGAGTTAAGAAATTGAAAGAAAAGTTTAGGAATTTATAGAAATATAACATATTTGGTTGCCTACTGGAGATATACCTTTTTAAAGGTAATTTTTTTTAAATTTAGATTTTTTAATTTTAATTTTAATTTTTTAATTTAATACTTTATTCTATTTTACAATACTGTATTGGTTTTGCCATATCTTGACATGAATCAGCCATAGTTGTACACGATCTCCCAATGCCGAAGCCCCTTCCCACCTCCCACCCCACACCATCTCCGCGGATCACCCTGTACACCAGCCCCAAGCATCAAAGATATTTTTGAATAAGAAAGAAAGAAAGAAAGAAGAAACACTCTCTCCTATTTGAGAGTGTTTCTGGATAAATCATTGATTAGGTGAGTGCTATAAGTAGTTTTTTAATTCAGAAATACAGGTGTATGAATTAACAGGAAAGTAAATTTTTTTGACCGGTTAAAATGTAATACACTGAAACATGGAATTCTGTATCAACACTGGACGGATTTGTTACAGTGTGAAAAAATTTCAAATGTAAACATTCATAATTCAACGTGATTTATGGCATATTATATTTAACTGATATATGAAAGGCACATGTTAAGATTCCAAGAGCTTGGGTGTTTCTGTTAATGTCGTGCTGTGGGTCAGTGGGAAGTACAAAGCACACTCAGGCTTTTGCCCACTTTTGAGAAATGGTGTGTTAAGATCATCTAAGTCTCTCTCTTTGTATTATAATTATCCCAGAACCAAAATTTAGAAAATCATGAGAGTGAGAAAAAGGAAAATCAATTCCAGTGACATAAAGATGTTCAATCTGGTAGTCTATTCCCCTGAATTGAATTTTTCTTGTAGTAAAGTGTGAATTAGCGCTAGTGTCCTGGTTATATTACAGAATGTAACCCTATGAGCTTACTGTGCCTGGCTTTAGGAGGGCTCTCATCAACCTGTTAAGATGATAACATCCCTTTAACAGAGAATGCTTTCTTGGGAGACCTGTCTTTCAGGAGCCCCATACCTACTGGTAGGTAGGAGCAGCTTGGGACAATATTAAGCATCGCTATGTTGATAACCTACATTCTGATCCTCTACCCTTATGACAACTTTCCTTGAAAGTTAGCATACTTTTCTTATGTGATTTTTTAAAGCCATAGAAAAGATAAGTGTGTAACCTGTTAAGATGATAACATCCCTTTAACAGAGAATGCTTTCTTGGGAGACCTGTCTTTCAGGAGCCCCATACCTACTGGTAGGTAGGAGCAGCTTGGGACAATATTAAGCATCGCTATGTTGATAACCTACATTCTGATCCTCTACCCTTATGACAACTTTCCTTGAAAGTTAGCATACTTTTCTTATGTGATTTTTTAAAGCCATAGAAAAGATATAGTGTGTAAATCTGTTAGGATTAAAACTAAAATTAAAGAAAATAAAAGTTATGGGACAAACTGCATGCCATATAACCTTATCTCCCCAAATTTAAAAGCTACATATCAGCAAGGCATATTATTTCTTTTTAAAAGATAAAATAGGTTTTTACAATCACATAAAAAACCTTCAGTATAGTAAGAATTAGAGCATGAAAAGAAGCCACATTTCTTTCCTATGTATTTAGTTAGAAACTGCATACCTAAAATCTTCAGCTCAGCACTTGCATAAATGGTTCCATATTTATTTTCAGCCAAACACTGATACATTCCAGCATCTGATTGATTCACGTTGTGGATCATCAATACTCCATTAACCATCTCAACCCTACTCTGTAATGGAATAAGAAAAATAGATATAGAAATTGAATGTTTCACACATATTTTACAGTTACTCTCTCCTAGATTAAAAAAAAAAAAAAAAGCCTCCAACTTTGAAACCCCATGTACTATAGCCCTCCGTCTCCTCTCCTTGGAATTCTCCAGGCCAGAATACTGGAGTGTGTAGCTATTCCCTTCATAGGATCTTCCTAACCCAGCCACTGAGGCTGGGTCTCCTGCATTGCAGACAGATTCGTTACCATCTGAGTCAACAGGAAGCACCCACAATTAATACAATTGAACATTATTTCAACTTAGGAAAACAAATTTACTATACATTATTCTAATGCAAAATA
Organism: Madoqua kirkii; assembly: GCA_006408675.1. NCBI lineage: Eukaryota > Metazoa > Chordata > Mammalia > Artiodactyla > Bovidae > Madoqua > Madoqua kirkii. Next base: position 23,123 of record SJYC01074480.1, read on the forward strand.
TAGTTATGTCTTGATCAAAAAAGTAATTATATCTTCTTATAGTCATTTTTATGAATTTTGCTTTTGATTATATTTTAAAATAAGCTGCTTTTGTTTGGTATACTGGTTAAGCTTATGAAATACAGTCATCAGATAATGCTTATATTGAATTTATTTTACAAATAAGAAGCTGGAGTTCAAATGAAGAAAGGATTGAGACTGCAAATATGTAGGATCAAGATTAAACACAGTCCACTAAATTCCAAGAATCTCTTTATTATATTGATCTAGTCAGATGTTTGTCTGTTCTCTCACTTCCCAGCACAATGACATAGATTTAACAACAACAACAACAAAAAAAAACGGTCCTATAAGTGGAATCTGTATAAAACTTTTGGTCAGAAGTGTAAATTTCATTATCAGATGAAATACTACAGAAGACAGAAAATTAAGCACATGCAAACTAAGGTAAACAGAGGCCAAGAGCACACTTTAAAAACAAATTTTAAATTTAAAATGTTGTTTAGCAATCAGATATCTTATCTATTTAACATCAAGCAAATCATTCTTTTAATTTTAGTGAGCAGTGCTTTGCTTACCTATCAACAGAGATGTCAAGTAATTTCACATCATTTTTAAAATGAACTCATCCATTCATCTGCCAGTGGAATTTACTGAGTTGATGAGAGTAGACAATATAACCAGCACAGGACCCTTCCCAAGGTTTATGTGATATCCCAAGAAGATTAGAGAGACAGGCAATAAGCCAGTGTCCCAGGATTCCTGCTCCCTCCCTCTCAGTTTTCTTTTTATTTTTTTAATTTATTTTTACTTTATTCTATGTTACAATACTGTATTGGTTTTGTCATACATTGATATGAATCAGCCACAGGTGTACACGAGCTCCCAATCCCAAAGCCCCCTCCCACCTCCCACCTCATATCATCTCTCTGGATCATCCCCATGCACCAGCCCCAAGCATCCTGTATCCTGTATCGAACATAGACTGGCACTTCGTTTCATATATGATAGTATACATGTTTCAATGTCATTCTCCCAAATCATCTCACCCTCTCCCTCTCCCTCAGAGGCCAAAAGTCTGTTCTATCCCTCTGTGTCTCTTTTGTTGTCTCACATACAGGGTCATCATTACTATTTTTCTAAATTCCATATATATGTGTCAAAATACTGTATTGGTGTTTTTCTTTCTGGCTTACTTCACTCTGTATAACTGTCTCCAGTTTCATCCATCTCATTAGAACTGATTCAAATTTATTCTTTTTAAGGGCTGAGTAATATTCCATTGTGTATATGTACCACTGCTTTCTTATCCATTCATCTGCTGATGGACATCTAGGTTGTTTCCATGTCCTGGCTATTATAAACAGTGCTGCAATGAACACTGGGGTACGTGTCTCTTTCAGTTCGGGTTTCCTCGGTGTGCATGCCCAGCAGTGGGATTGCTGGGTCATAAGGCAGTTTTATTTGCAATTTTTTAAGGAATCTCCACACTCTTTTCCATAGTGGCTGTACGAGTTTGCATTCCCACCAACAGTGTAAGAGAGTTCCCTTTTCTCCACATCCTCTCCAGCATTTATTGCTTGTAGACTTTTGGATCATAGCCATTCTGACTGGTGTGAAATGGTACCTCATTGTGATCTTGATTTGCATTTCTCTGATAATGAGTGGTGTTGAGCATCTTTTCAGGTGTTTCTTAGCCATCTGTATGTCTTCTTTGGAGAAATGCCTATTTAGTTCC
>SJYC01074481.1:0-28664 GCA_006408675.1 Madoqua kirkii
TTTTTTAAGGAATCTCCACACTGTTCTCCATAGTGGCTGTACTAGTTTGCATTCCCACCAACAGTGTAAGAGGGTTCCCTTTTCTCCACATCCTCTCCAGCATTTATTGCTTGTAGACTTTTGGATCGCAGCCATTCTGACTGGTGTGAGATGGTACCTCACTGTGGTCTTGATTTGCATTTCTCTGATAATGAGTGATGTTGAGCATCTTTTTATATGTTTGTTAGCCATCCGTATGTCTTCTTTGGAGAAATGCCTATTTAGTTCTTTGGCCCATTTTTGATTGGATCGTTTATTTTTCTGGAATTGAGCTGCATAAGTTGCTTGTATATTTTTGAGATTAGCTGTTTGTCAGTTGCTTCATTTGCTATTGTTTTCTCCCATTCAGAAGGCTGTCTTTTCACTTTACTTATAGTTTCCTTTGTTGCGCAGAAGCTTTTAATTTTAATTAGATCCCATTCTTCATTTGTTTCAAGCATGTTCATAACTGCTCACTGAAGCATTTTTAGGATATCTTCTTTAGCATTCTATTCAGATAATCCCAACATCTATTTACCTTGGTGTGGTGGAGGTTGAATACTTTTTCTCCTTTAAATTGACGTTTTCTTGGGGTTTGGCATGTGTGAGTATTTTTCTTATTGAAATCTGGACATTCTGAGTATTTGTCATGAAATTCTGCATCTTCTTCCATTCTTTTGCTGTGGTAGGCATCTTCTGATACTACTCTGGCAGAAGAAGGTGGGAACACTCATCTTTACTGCCATGTGGAAGGGAAAGTCCACGTTCCCCCCTTGGCCTCCTCTGTCATTGCCTTTGCAGGAAGAGGTAGGAGAGCCTTATTGCCCCTGGATGGGGTCCTCAAGTGGGCTTCTACAGGGAGCACATTTTCACCAGATGGGTGTGAGAGTCCTGGCTCCCCACTCTGTCTTCTCTGACACCTGGAGGTGAGGCTAAGGACTTTGTTGTAACTTTGTTATCCAAGCAAATGGGGTGGTAAGTAACCAAGCTAGGGTCACCATTCAGCCTTGGCTAATGCTGGGGAGGCTGTGGGAGAATCATTTTTCTCTGAAAGTTGTCTGTCTTGCTAGGGTGCCCCACTCCTGGTCTTTGGCTTTTGTTGGAACTTCTGTTATTTCTCCAGCAGACATTTCCAGGCTGCTGGGCCCTTCAGCTTGGTGTCTGGAACATGCGAGGCACAAAGATAGCCCAAAGAGCTCACCGCCATGGCCCAAGGTGCCCAGCAAGACTGTCTTTATCACTCTACCTTAGAGTCGTTTTATATTTGTTTTATATACAATGTCCAGGGTTTGGAACTACACTTAGCAGGAGGACTGGAGAGAAGTGTATCTACTCACTCACTTGTTTTCACTCTTAGTATTTCTATAGCTAATGATAACAATGATGGCTGCCTTGTTTTGAATTGTATGTACATAACCAGCACCATTTAATTCATTTGATTCTCACAGTAATTCTACGAGGAAAGCATAATAGCTATACTTTTCCTTTTATATGCAAAGAAACTGAAACTCAGAAATAATCATGTACACCTTTAGAACAGGGTCTAGCACATATACTAATAAAGGCTTGGAAAATAGTAATGATAATAAATTATTTTGGGGTTGTTCATGTGTCTGAAGGACATAACTCTCAAGTGGTGACTTAGAACTCCAATACAGGACAATTGAACCGAGTGCTCATAAACTCTAGGTTGTAATTTCTCTGAATTTGAGTGCAGCCATTTAGATTAAGCCATTTCTGCTGCATCCAAATTTATATCTTTAGCCCTTTCCCTATTTCACTTCCACTATTTTCTTCTCTTTACCTTCTCTAGAGTTACCATTTCCAAGTTTCTCTCCATTTATAGTTTAAAAATAAAATAACCAACTTGCCTATACTTATATAAAAGGTTGAAGAGGTGATATTATCTTTATTCTATTTGATATTTATTTAAAACCACAGAATAACTCATAGGAAGGTATTGTCACTCTACTTCAAAGCCGAAGTTCAGAGGAGCTCAGGAACTGGCTCAAGGTGACATGGTTAGGGAGTGGTTGAGGTAGGACTCGACCTCAGTGCTATTTCCACCACCTGATGCTGCATCTGTACCCACAGGACACTTTCACATCCTCTGTGTGGCTTTATCTGCTCATAGCTCACCTCCCTGTGAACCACCTAGCAGAATGTAAAGGACTTCAAGGAGAGGAGAAGGACACCTCCAGCAAATGAAGAGGTGCCCTGATACACTTATAGATCTCCTCTAAGGACTGTTGGGCCGTGAAGACATGTTGGAATTACTGCCATATGATAGCACACTTTTCTTCTTCGAGTAAAGAATAGAATGGGTGGGAGCATGGAAGAAAGATAGATGGTTTTGAAACAAGTTATCCACACAGGGGACTCCTGCAATGCATTCTAGTCAATAGAAGATAAAGCCAGAGACAGTGAAGATCCAGAATGAGGGGTTAGAAGGATATTTAAAAAGACATATTTGCTAGCTGTGTGCTCAGGTGCTTCAGTCGTGTCCAACTCTTTGCAGCCCTGTGGACATTAGCCCATCCGGCTCCTCTGTCCATGGGATTCTCCAGGCAAGAATACTGGAGTGGGTTGCCATGTCATCCTCCAGGGCATCTTCTTGACCCAGGGATTGAACCTGGGTCTCCTGCATCTCCTGTACTGCCAGGCAGGTTCTTTACCACTAGTACCACCTGGGAAGTCCACATTTGCTAGGTATTAGTTAGCAAAATCCAGTGTGTGGTATTTGTGTGGATGTGAGAAAGAAAGATAGCTAAAGAAGGGAGGGGGGTTACTAATGACAGGGATGCTGTCTAGGTCTAATCTGAAAAGTGGATGGGTCATTTTGTTCACAATTGAGGTCAAGAAAAAACAGTTTCAAGGTGGATAGAGGGCATGGTGGAACACTAAATAGAGGACAAGGAAAATAAAGATTGTATCAAAGTAATTGGATTTGAAAAATTAGGAGGTAATTAATGGCTTAGAACAATCCCTGCCATAGGTGGACACAGAAGCAAACAGAATAATGGAGTGGGATGTGCACACTGAGAAATCACTCGGAAGCTGGGAGAAACAATTCCTGCAGTGACCCTGTGGCGTGCTGATGGGATCTGGGATCTGGAATCCGAAGATCCAGTTTTGAAACATGGTGCTTCTTCCTTGCTGTGTAACCTCTGGAAATCCCTTTACCCATCTGAGTCTTGTTTCCTAAAGATGAACAACAGTTCGCTCGCTTCAATTTCCCACAATCTGCTTCCTCGCAGTTTGTCTCAGGATAAGCCGTGTCGTGAAACTGAGGCTTTTCTTCTGCCTCTCTTAAATGAACACACCCGCCCAGCAATGGCAGCTTCCGGTCCACATGAACTGGGATTGACGTGACTCTTGAAATTGTGGCTGAATGCTGTGACAGTAGATGGAATTTTCTTTAACTCTATTATGCTTATACATGGAGAGACGGCAAATAATATAACCTTATTTCTGATTGGCCCCTGCTGGACGTTAAACCTGTCACTCAATAAGTCAATGCACATAATTAGTAGATGTGATGTATTTTCTACTTTGGCACCTTTTAAAAAATTTGAAAAGCCTTTGTGATTCCTTCCAAACATGTTAAATTAATGTAATGTCTCTTACATCACATTTTCTTACACAGTAAACATTTATTGAGTACTGGCAATGTGCCAAACCCCGTGGATAATAAGAAATTACTTTATCTTGTGAAGAAATATAGGATCAGCTCCCATTAACTTCAGGCCAGCACACTACACTCTGCAGAGACTATATTTTGTCTTTCTTCCATAGCCCTGTTTCAAGGATAATAAAACTTGCCACCTTGCCACCTGGATCACCACCTTAGACTTAATTATCCCTATTTTAACAGATGAGAAACCTAGCTAAACAAATTTAAATGCCCACTCTAGAGCTAAGTATAGTAGCTGCTGAATAAATGTGTGATCATCCTGTAACAGGGGTCTTCACTATTTTAAGATCAGCAGGGAACCAAGAGCCTGTGTGTTCTCACTGCAGATACGCAAATAAGTGAAAACCAGCAACCATGCAAAAAGAGTTTCCTGGACTGTCCTATATCTCTGTCCTGTTTTTTTCCATTTGTTCACTTACTCATGCATTTACTTATTCAGCAATGAGAACAAGCTAGTCACTACTGTAATTCACATGTCTGTTACTCCACATGCATTATGACTACAAATGTACATCCTGACTGTACGTGCAAGCCTCTAACTTCTGGTTGCCAACACATAACTGCAAACAATAGTAGGCACACCTAACGAAGCTGCAGGGGCAGCAGACACCAGGCCCGAGATGTCCTGGAATCCTCTGAGTGATTTGGGTAATAGAACAAGATCCATGTTGCTAATTAGATCCCAGTCTATTATGTCTTCCGAATGTCAGACTTTATCTTTAGGATCTTAAGCGCTGTAGAAGGCTCTTCTCCCTCTCCCTGGGTGCTGCACATCAGGGCAGGTGCCACCAAAGTGTCACCCCTTTGCAAGGGTCTGGCACTGCGTACTGGAACCTGACATAAAAAAAAAAAAAAAAAAAAAACTTTGATAGCGATCTTGTCTTTCTTTATGTTTAAAGCTGGATTTGGGCAGACGTTAACCAGATTCTGAATTTAAGATGGCTCCTTAAATTTGTGCCCAAAGTCAGTGCCTCCCTTGCCTCACCCTTGTCCCCACCTTGCCCTTCTGCAAGAGGATTAAAAAGGACTTGGGCCACATGAGCACAGGAAATGGCACAGTTCCAAGTGTGTCCTTGAACTGAGCTTCACAGCCTACCTTGCATAGGAAATAAAGTCCATCTTGGCTCATTCTTTGCTCAGTGTACTCAACCTTCAGAGATATATATTCCTCTCCTTCGGGTTTCAAAACCTCTCTTAATTGTTACAGAGATTGATATTGTCCAGAGGAAATAATGTCAAATGGCTTCACTGGTCTAAGTACTGAGAAAATAAATCCTGACAATTAATGTGTGGCACTGACTTCTAGAGGCTGACTAGAGGCAGATCTACCCAAAGATGCCATGCTAGGAAGAACTAACTCTAAGACTTTGCACCTGTAGCATTCCTTTAAGAAGCAACATCCAGACATGTTGAAATGTCCACCTGAAACCTCCAGTAATTTCTCCCCATCCTGCTTGGAAGTGACCCAATGTCTTCTGGGTCTGCTGCACAACCATCAGCTGAGAATGGGATGAAAAGGCTTTTTCATCCTAGGCTCAGTTTTCCTCTTAATGCTACAAAACAACAGAACAACAGAACCTTGAAAGGGGACCCCTCTTTTGTGAGTTTTCATCTATCCAGAAAACAAGGAAGTTGGCTCAGAGACTGCTTGCCTCTTCCCCAGGCTCCTTTATCCATGGGATTCTCCAGGCAAGAATACTGAAGTGGGTTGCTATGCTCTCCTCCAAAGGATCTTCTCAACCCAGGGGATTTTCCTAACCCAGGAATCAAACCTACATCTCCTGTGTCTCCAGCATTGCAGGTGACTCTGTGACCTTCTGAGCCACCTGGGAAGCCCGATCATTGGAGGGAAGAGATCTGAATTTTCTAATCGTGATCCATTATCACACCAGTGGGAAGATGTGTAGATAGAAGAATTCCAGAGATACTTTAAAATTCTCAACTGTATCAGAAAATTTGCTTTTAAAACAATTCTCTCCATTTTGCCCAATTCCTTGTTGGATCTGGTGACAGGCAGCAAAAGAAAACTGATTGATTTGGACTTGACCTTCCCAACATGAAGAAGCCCTTGGAACATTTCCGCATCTCAGTTCTTACACTCAGGTCTCAATTGAAAAACTGAGTCCTTTATGAATGATTCCTCAATCAAACCTCATTTGAATTATTTACCCCTTCCTTAGTGCTCACATAGCACTTTTGTTTGATATACTAAAACATTTATTTCTGCTTTGGCTTATGGTTCTACTTTACCACTTTTTAACAGCTCAGCTTAGGCAATTGGTTTAATCCCTTTACCTCAGTTTTCTTATTCGTAAGTGGGGAAAACAATTATTTTGTCAAATTATTGTGAGGAATCTGAACTCAAATTATTCATCCCCAGTTTCCAAGTCTGCCTTGGAGATGTTAACTTCTTTACAGCCAGTTTATGAAGCTGTGAAATGGAAATAAAGATTGCATCTCCCACAGAAGTTTCTATGAAAATTCAGAGATAAAAGTAACTATTATCATTTTATTATCTGTTGCTTTCTTGATTAGATTGTATACTCTTAAAGGAAAGAAGTCTCATTTCCTTCATCTTCCTATCACCTACAGATAATCTTAGCTCGTGGTTGATAAGTGTTTGAAATATGCTGAATATTTTCTGTACTTCTACCTCAATAAGTTTATATTAACTGTAAGGCCTTTACCATGTTCAGCTTTGTACGGGAAATTATTTATCTTCTCTTTGGTGATGTGCTTTATGCAAAAGACGTACTCAGAAAATACCACTTAAATAAATGGAACAATATCAATGAATTCAAGGGTTCTTCACAACACAGCACCATAAAATCTTTCCTGATAACTGACTGAGATGCTACATTTAAGATCAACAAGTTAAATTTCCCCTTCTGAAAGTGGTACTTTTCAAAAAACATTTGCAATCACCAAATGAGCAAATCATGCACAGAAGCCTTTTTCTGTCTACCATGGACATATGTCCTTCTGCTCCACTGACAGCCATGTGCAAGCTGCGTCTTTGAGTGCCAGAGTCCTGCCCTCTCTGTCTAAGGAAACAAAGCAGGCGGTTAGAAACAGGTTTCTCTTTGTTTCAGATGATGTCATTCAGGTCCAGCACGAAGGACTGCTGTCTGTTCTCATTTTTTCTGCTCTGAGGAACTCTCTTTGCTCCCCTTGACACTAGCACAACAGAGCAGGCTGAGGACTGGGAGGGAGATTGAAGGTGCTGATATACCACCAGCTCTGAAAACAGATGACAGCAGAAAGCTGAGCTGTTACTAATGCTGATCAGCTAAGAGGCAAAGCAATCAAAACCTTCAATTACACCTGGGTGATTTAATCAACTCCCTGTCAAATTCGGGCTGGAACTCCTCTGGTACTGTACAAATACAGTAATTACCATGCCAGCTTGCAATAGGATATCATTTCAGTGGATTAGAAAACACGTTCTGTTGTCAATTACCAACAGTCAATTTATAGGCCCCGAAATAAGCAATACTTTTTAATTGCTGCCTTTGTGTCATTATCACAAAATTACTTCTGTTATGAGGCATTAAATCATGTTAGTGATGTTGGGAGTGGGGCGGGGAGGGGGTAGATTGAAAAATGTTCGCTCTATTCTTTCCTGATAAAATGGGAATAGAAGCAGAAAACTTGTACCCTGCTGTGTTAGATTTTGAAAGAAGAAACAATCAAAAAGCCCCAGAGATTCTCAACTATGCAAACAATCATAAACAAATCCTGACGCTACAAGAATAGATCAGAGAGTAGGAAACCAGGAGTCAGACTGAGTTTGACCTGTGTGTTTTCTGTACCTCTGGCCTCATTTGTCTCCCATTTGCCTATCTTCCAAGCTTCATTTTGTAGAGGTGTTTCTTTTGGGGATATGTTCCAGTTGATACCAGATGAGGCCACTGTCGGAGAGACCTGCAGACTTAAGAGATTTAAATTTTTTCTATTGTATCCAACTCCTCCCAAGCCCATTTGCCCAGTCTAAAGAGTAACAGCCATTTGGCTTTGCCAGCTCCACTAAGCTCTGTCCTCTGATTCCTGTCTTCTACAAAGGGAACATCTGGCACTCACTTGCTCACTTTCTCCATCTACCCCGTTCTGGCCTCCAGCCTCCACAAAGCTTGTCTGAGTTAGTTCTAAAAAGAGACACTTTGGGCCATCTGTGTGTCTTCTTGGTAGAAAGGTAGAAATGTCTGTTTAGATCTTCTGCCCATATGTTGATGGTCAAAAGGCATATAAAAAATGGTCAACATCACTAAACTACAATGAGGTATTGCCTCCCATTGGTTAGAAGGGCCATTATCAAAATAATCTACAAATAATAAATGCTGGAGAGGATATTGCTGTTTTCATTATTATTGTTAATAGCAATTTTATTGTACTTATCCTATTCCAGGCTCCTCTGTCTATGGGATTCTCCTGACAAGAATACTAAAGTGGGTTGCAATGCCCTCCTCCAGGGGATCTTCCCAACCCAGGGATGGAACCCATGTCTCTTCTGCATTGGCGGGCGAGTTCTTTACCACGAGTGCCATCTGGGAAGCCCACAGTATACTAGGTTATGCTATATTTACTGTACTATATTATGCTATACTACAACTATCCTATATTTTATATTATACTTTTAGAGAAGGAAATGGCAGCTCACTCCAGTATCCTTGCCCAGGAAATTCCATGGACAGAGGAGCCTGGTCGGCTACAGTCCATGGGGTTGCAAAGAATAGACTAGACTGGGCCACTAACACTTTCCCTTTCATACTATATTTTACTATACCATCTCCTGTCACGTTCTCTCTCTTAAGAGTCACATCTATATTCCTAACTTGCTACCATACATCACCACCTGGACAGTTGTGGCCATCTCAAAATCCATAGGTCCCAAGTTGAAGACATCATTATCTTGATCCCACCCTCCAAACTGCTGATTTGCCATCCTTCCTATTTCCTAGAATGAACAGCTCCTTCTACCTGGTTGTCCAAGTCCAAAACCTGGGCATAATCCTTGGCCAACCTCTCTGACTTGAATAATTGCTATTATTTCCAAGAGGTATTTCTGATCTGTTCATGTCACTTTCAATTACACACAGATACTTCCCCAGCCACTCTCTATTCCTGGTCTATCCATGATCCTATTACTTTTCTGTCTTCAGGGGCTCAAAATTATGATCAACATAAACTCATAATTTAAAGCCCTTGCAGACCAACTTACTTGCTAAAAAAAAAAAAAAGATTTTACCCTGTCTTCAGGTTGCTGCATCACCTTCTTAGCCTGGTACCGCATATGTCTACCATGTGTTCTTGGGCTTCCCTGATGGCTCAGCTGGTAAAGACTCTTCCTACAGTGCAGGAGACCTGGGTTTGATCCCTGGGTTGGGAAGATCCCCTGGAGAAGGGAAAGGCTACCTAGTCCAGTATTTTAGCCTGGAGAATTCCGTGGATTGTATAGTCCATGGGGTTTGCAAAGAGTCAGACATGACTGAGCGACTTTCATTTTTCACGTCTCTCAGGGGACTTCCTAGGTGTCGCTAGTGGTAAGGAATCCACCTGCAATGCAAGAGACACAGGAGAGGCAGGTTTGATCCCTGGGTCAGAAAGGTCCCTGGAAGAGGGCATGGCAGCCCACTCCAGTATTCTTGCCTGGAGATTCCCATGGACACAGAGACTCACAGGCTCTGTAGGGCCATGCAGAGTCAAACAGAGCTGAAGCAACTAGCACACATGCATGTCCCTCAGAGTCTTATCTTTCTCTTCATGGTCTGCTTTCCTTTCTTACAGGCAGGAAGCACTCAGGGAAGCAGAAAGCTGCTATCCACAGGATATTATCTTAGCTTATTTTCCGACTTATTCAGGCACTGTCCAACTGAAAAGTAGGAAATTGAAAGATTAGAGTCAAAGAATGAATTGTAGGATTTTAAACCTGGAAAAAACTTGGCCACCTCATGCAAAAGAGTTGACTCATTGGAAAAGACCCTGATGCTGGGAGAGATTGGGAGCAGGAGAAGGGGACGAGAGGATGAGATGGCTGGATGGTATCACCAACTCGATGGACATGGGTTTGGGTAAATTCCGGGTTGGTGATAGACAGGGAGGCCTGGTGCGCTGTAATTCATGGGGTCACAAAGAATCAGACACAACTGAGCAACTGAACTGAACTGAACTGAAACCTGGAAAAGACTATATAGTTCATCTTATCAAATTCCCGCCCCCCTCCCTTTTTTTTTTCAAAGGAGAAACAGTATCACTAAAGTCAGTATAGAGTGAATTGTGTCAGTCACCCAGTTGTGTCCGACTCTTTAAGACCTCATGGACTGTATAGTCTGGTAGGCTCCTCTGTCCATAGGATTCTCCAGGCAAGAATACTGGAGTGGGTTACCGTTTCCTTCTCCAAGTATAGGGTGAAAGTGATAGACAAAGTCACAAAAGATGTCAAATTTCACAAAAACAGTATGACTATATACATAAAAAAGAAATTATAGTAAGATTTACCATCCTGCAGTTCACCCTCCAGGGTCTGCTTTTGGGACCCACCTTCTTTCATTAAAGGTATAGATCTCTGTCTGGAATATTATTTATGGGTTTTATCCATGAAGAGTGTCATTTCTCAAATGGTATTCCTTGAGATGCAGTTTGGAAAGAGACAAAAATCTCTCCTGTGGTTAGATATTGTTGTAAAAGTGGCCTATAGCATCCTCTTCTGAGAAACACATCATAAATATTGACATGTTGAAGACTGTTAGAAATTGTGCTATAGATACGAAGCGTAACTTTTCAAAAGTCGGATTTCTCAGACTCACTAACCATGGATCCCACTTTGGTTTTGGAGTCTCATACTAATCAAAATCTCACAAAATTGAAATTAAGTAGACTCTGATGATTTAGTTAACTAGTCATATTTCAAGCTCTAAATAACTATATATGGGCTAGTGGTCATTGCACTGGGCAACACAGATTCAGTAATTAAGCCAAATAAATGAATGTTAGGTGATAAAATAGCACTGTTTTGCTTATTACTATTTCCATATAGCAATTTTGCTTATTTATAGTTCTTTTAGTGCCACATCCCACAGAATGAATCATCATGGAGGATGGTTCAGACAGTGGGCCATGCTGAAAATATTTGGGATAGAGCCTGTGGGTGAATTTTCAATTCTACCAGATAAGTCTTCAGCAAACATGGGTCTGGACATCCCAGCATGGCTTATTTATGTTAGAAAAATAGCATTTCACTTGCCCACAGCAATTTCTGCAGTCTGCCCTTGTTACTGGTTGTGCAAATAGCTGACTCCATCAGTCAAGTAACATCATGCCAGGGAGCTGGCAAACACAAAACATGCTACTCCTTGCCCCAGGATGATGAAGTTAGGCTTGTCACTGTGGCCCCTGGCCAATTCTGTAAACGATGCCCTTGAAAGAATGCCTCCCTATAGGGAAGGAATGAGAGAGAACGAAAATAAATAGCACTAGGTAGACTCATAAAACTTGTCCAAATCTTTCAAGCATGGTATATGTGATGATTCATGGGGTTTGCAAAGCATTAAAAGAGTCAAACAAGAAACACCATGCAGAGCAGCCGTTCCATAGCTTCAGAAACCTGTGTGGCAACGTAATGCTAATGTGGACAGCATAGTTGGGGAACGATATGCTCCTCACCCGCCACTGCCACAGCTCACACTGTTTCCAGACAGAGCAGTGCTCATCAGTGAAAGTTATTGGTTCCACCTTATTCTTTCTCCAGAAACAAAGACCCTATAAACTCCCTCTGGAAATCTGTTGAGAAATAATTTGCTTAAATTTCTCTCCCTGTGGATGGAGCCTATTTTCTCTCATACAGTTGTCAGTGGAGGGGAGTGGGGAGCAGGATGGGGGAAGAGAAACCCTGATTCATCTGCCCGCTTATTCTAACCCTTCACAGTTTCAGAGATTTTCCATGTGCCGTCTCCTCTCTGTGATTTGAATATTGACCCCTTTATCCGTAACACGGCTAAAATTCACTGCCTTTCCATTCTCTGCATATTCTCACTCAATATGATACCTTCACCTTTCTGATCTGTGACCAGTCACTGCACATAATTAATAATAACCAATGTGGGAAATAAAAGCAAAAATAAACAAATGGGACCTAATTAAAATGAACAGCTTCTGCACAACAAAGGAAACTCTAAGCAAGGTGAAAAGACAGCCTTCAGAATGGGAGAAAATAATGGCAAATGAAGCAACTGACAATTAATCTCAATAATATACAAGCAACTCCTGCAGCTTAATTCCAGAAAAATAAATGACCCAATCAAAAGATGGGCCAAAGAACTAAACAGACATTTCTCCAAAGAAGACATGCAGATGGCTAACAAACATGTGAAAAGATGCTCAACATCACTCATTATCAGAGAAATGCAAATCAAAACCACAGTGAGGTACCATTTCGTGCCAGTCAGAATCGCTGCTATCCAAATGTCTACAAGCAATAAATGCTGGAGAAGGTGTGGAGAAAAGGGAACCCTGTTACACTGTTGGTGGGAATGCAAACTAGTATAGCCACTATGGAGAACAGTGTGGAGATTCCTTGAAAGACTGGAAATAGAACTGCCATATGACCCAGCAATCCCACTGCTGGGCATACACACCAAGGAAATTGAAATTGAAAGAGACACGTGTACCCCAATGTTCACTGCAGCACTGTTTATAATAGCCAGGACATGGAAGCAACCTAGATGTCCATCAGCAGACGAATGGATAAGAAAACTGTGGTACATATACACAATGGAATGTTACTCAGCCTTAAAAAGAATACATTTGAATTAATTCTAATGAGGTGGATGAAACTGGAGCCGATTATACAGAGTGAAGTAAGCCAGAAAGAAAAACACCAATACAGTATACTAACACATATATATGGAATTTAGAAAGATGGTAACGATAACCTTGTATGCGAGACAGCAAAAGAGACACAGATGTATAGAACAGTCTTTTGGACTCTGGGAGAGGGAGAGGGTGGGATGATTTGGGGGAATGGCATTGAAACATGTATAATATCATATGTGAAATGAATCGCCAGTCCAGGTTCGATCCATGATACAGGACACTCGAGGCTGATGCACTGGGATGACCCAGAGGGATGGGATGGGGAGGGTGGTGAGAGGGGGGTTCAAAATGGGGAACACACACATACCCGTGGCAGACTCATGTTGATGTGTGGCAAAACCAATACAATATTGTAAAGTAGTTAGCCTCCAATTAAATAAATTTATATTAAATATAATAATAATAACCAATATGGAAGAAATAAATAGGAAACAAAAAACCATAAAAAACAGGTCCTTTTCACACCCAGCTCAAGACTGAAATGATTCCTGGAGAAAAGGATTAATCAACCCCTGAATTCAGCCTAATCAGCTAGAGGAAGACATCACTCTGATGGGCCCCGGGCTACCAGAAGGAGAGATTATTCATTTACAGTTACATGCTTTATAGTGTGTGCTGGTACCCTGGGTACAAGCTGGGGTCCTGCCTACAACCTAGTCCCCCTACCCCAAATGATCCTCTGTGCTGTCACAGGAAAAAAAAAAGATTTTCTAGTTTGCTTTGCATAAGTGTTTACAGCCTGCCTATAAGGTGCCACACACTGTGGTAGGAGCTGGAGAGAAAATGAACAAAACAGAGTCCTTGCTCTTGACTGTATTTTAGTGAAAGAGACAAAAAGTAGGAGCTGCAGATACACTTGGGAATATATCTATAGGAGAGGGGATCAGGAAAAGCTTTCTCAAAGAAATAGTGATTCAGCTGAGATCTGAAGGTGGAGAGTTAGGCAAAGGGGAAAGGGTTTCATGGAAGAGGAAATGATCTGTACAAAGACCCGGTGGTGGTTTGTGATCATGGAAGATCACTGAGGCCCACATGATCCAAGTGGGGATGAGAGATTTAAGATAAGACTGAAGAGATAGGCAGGGGCCAGACATTGCAAATCTTTAAAATCAATGCTGAAAGCTTTCTTTATCTCATGAGTAATGAACAACCTCTGAAGTGTTTTAGGCAATGGGAAGCCAGTGAAATACTTTCAGCTAAAATAGAAATTAATCATGCCTCTTTTCAACTCAAAACTGCTAGTGACTTATCATAGCATACAGAATAATTTACACCTTCTATGGTAGTATTAAAATCCTCTGTGTTTGGTCTCCAGCCTCTTCTCCTGCCTCTTCCTCCCCTGCACTTTCTTCCTGATCCCTCACACGATGGACCCCAGTCTCAATCACACCCTTCTCTGAACTTGTCACATGCATTGTGGATGTCTGTCTGTGCCTTTGTTCACATAGTCTCTTCAGCCAGCAAGGAGGATCTATGTGCTCTCTGGAGGCAAGAATGATGCCCTATTTAATGTATGTTCCTAGGGCCTAAAGTAGAGCCAGCCAATGGAATCTCAGTAAATGCTTGTGGAATGGGTGAATGAATGAATACCTTTAATGCTTATTCATCTGCTGAAATTCTGCCCAGTGTTTAAAAGACCTTACTCCAAATTTAACCTCTTTCATGAAATCTTATCTGATCTCCCAGTTGGAATGAATTGTTCTTACCTTGTTCTTACGCAGGCCATTGCGTATGCTGGTTGCATCACTGTCTTTTTTCTTTTTTTTAATTATGTGCTCTATCAAAAAGGAGATGCCAGAAAACACAATCTGCATGCCCACTTCAAGAACTCTGAGAAGTCAAGGCATACACTTTGAATGAGGGTCCTCAGGTCACTTGAGAGAAAGCAGCATGGCTTAGGGACTTTGGAACTAGCAGACAGATCCTTTGACACTAACGTTGTGGTTCAGTCATTAAGTCATACCTGACTCTTTGTGACCCCATGAACTGCAGCATCCCAAACTTCCCTGCCCTTCATTATCTCCTGGAGTTTTCTCCAGTTCATGTCCATTGAGTTGGTGATGCCATCTAACAATCTCATCCTGTGCCGTCCCCTTCTCCTCCTGCCTTCAATCTTTTCCAGCATCTGGGTCTTTTCCAATGAGTCAGCTCTTTGCATCAGGTGGCCAAAGTATTGGAGCTTCAGCTTGACACTAGGTTGTGTCTAATCTAACTAGTCTACTTAACCTTGACCTAAACAGTGTTTGGTGAGACTCAGATATGTCAGAGTGCATTGGATGGGTTGGGTGGATGACACTGCCAACAATCTGTTTGCATTAGATTGATAGTGGTCTCCAATCTTCTTGGCACCAGGGATCAGTTTTGTGGGAGACAATTCTTCCACGGACTGGGTGGGGAGAGAGGCATGATTTCGGGATGATTCAAATGCATTATATTGTACACTTTATTTCTATTATTGTTATGTCTTGGTTCAGTTCAGCCACTCAGTCATGTCCAGCTGTTTGTGACTGCATGGACTGCGGCACACAAGGCCTCCCTATCCATCACCAACTCCCGGAGCTTACTCAAACTCATGTCCATTAAGTCGGTGATGCCATCCAGCCATCTCATCCTCTGTCATCCCCTTCTCCTCCTGCCTTTACTCTTTCCCAGCATTAGGGTCTTTTCCAATGAATCAGTTCTTCACATTAGGTGGACAAAATACTGAAGTTTCAGCTTCAGCATCCGTCTTTCCAGTACTGATTTCCTTTAGGATTGACTGGTTGGATCTCCTTGCAGTCCAAGGAACTCTCAAGAGTCTTCTCCAACACCACAGTTCAAAAGCAGCAATTGTTGTGTCTGCTCCACTTCAAATCATCAGGCATTAGATCAGGAGTTTGGGGACCCCTGCATTAGAAATAATGAGAGAATTTAACTTAAGGGAGAAATCAGACTGACAAATTTCAGCCCTAGAAGAAACTGTCCTTCTTCTCTACCCATAGGGTCATATTTCCTCTAATAATTTGTCTTCTGGCCCAGTCTCTATGACTCCTTTTTGAGTTCTGTGGCGGTGAAAGGAGATATCAGATGTTAGTGAAATTTAGCTCAGTTCAGGTCAGTCACTCAGTCGTGTTCAGCTCTTCACGACACCATGGGCCACAGGCCTCCCTGTCCATCACCAACACCCAGTGGTCCACTGAGTTGGTGATGCCATCCCACCATCTCATCCTCTATCGTCCCCTTCTCCTCCTTCCTTCAATCTTTCCCAGCATCAGCGTCTTTTCAAATTAGTCAGCTCTTCACATCAGGTGGCCAAAGTATAGGATTTTCAGCTTAAACATCAGTCCTTTCAATGAACACCCAGGACTGATCTCCTTTAGGATGAACTGGTTGGATCTCCTTGCAGTCCAAGGGACTCTCAAGAGTCTTCTCCAACACTACAGTTCAAAAGCATCAATTCTTCATCTCTCAGCTTTCTTTATAGTCCACCTCTCACATCCATGCATGACCACTGGAAAAACCATAGCCTTGAGTAGATGGACATTTGTTGGCAAAGTAATGTGTCTGCTTTTTAGTATGCTGTCTAGGTTGGTCATAACTTTCCTTCTAAGGAATAAGTGTCTTTTACTTTCATGGCTGCAGTCACCATATGCAGTGATTTTGGAGCCCCCCCCAAAGTAAAGTCAGCCACTGTTTCCACTGTTTCCCCATATTTTGCCATGAAGTGATGGGCCTGGATGCCATGATCTTAGTTTTCTGAACGTTGAGCTTTAAGCCAACTTTTTTACTCTCCTTTTTCACTTTTCATCAGGATGCTCTTTAGTTCTAGAAAGAGAAATTCTTATAATTGTCCTTATTACCAGGAGAAAACATGTAAGACAAGATGCTGAGGCTCAGGGTGATTTTGGTGTTGGGGCACAGGCAGAAGCCTTGTGGGACTGGAGTTAAACTTCTTTGATTATTACTTTGGGCCTGATGGGAGCCTTGTTTTCTCCCATGACCAATGTGTGCTGGGGAAAATAACTTATATATTGCTCTTGGATATTTGATGGATATTCCCTCCACCAGAGGAGCTACCTCATCTCATCAAGGTAAAGAAATCTGCACAGTGCAAATATCTACAAACCCAAGAGCTCTCATCTGAGCGAGACCCCAATAAATCAACCTCTACAGAGTATCCTCTGCCCCTGACCCTTCAATAGTAACAGATCCACTGAAGCAGATTTTTGCAATTTTCCTTAAACCATTTTGAAAGCTGTGGCTAGCACGTGGCCTCAGGTTAGCCTCTATCTCACTCTAGTTCCTCTTTGTCCCCATCAGCTACCTGCAAAGCAGCAAAGAAAAATGCTTTCCACAACCACTGCCCACCTAAGAGCCACTCCCTCCAGACACTCTCAATGCCCCCAGTCCCCAAGGTGCTGGAGCCGATGGCGGTCACAGCCCAGGAGAGTGATGCGAGGAGACAGAAGATGCTCCTTCCAGAATCAGTGCCACAATTTGTTGCCTGGGCCTCAAAACAACTGTACTTGAACTTAGTTTTATGATGAAATTTCTCTTGAACAGTCAAGTCAGTTTCTTCTGTCTTCTCTCCATGAGGCTCAGAACCACCCATAAGGAACCAAGGCAAACTCCTTTTGGCAGGACTGCTACATTGAATCCACTAGCAATGTAGCTAATTACTCCTTAGAGTATTTCTTCTAGGTGTTTAAAACAATAGAACTATGAATTGTTCTTAATTACATGACATAAACATGGAAGAAAGGGCTCTATGAAATTCCCTTCCCTAGTAGGGAATCTCATGGTCAGGTCATCATTAGGATCTCATGGTGGAGTTACACTATGTGTTTTTAAGGTGACTAGGGTTGTTCACCTATATCCAGGCTTCTTCATACATTGAAAGTGTACTTACACATACACATGCACATACATGCACGCCACCTTGCCTTCAACAGAGGAAGAAAATGAGCATTAGTCTATTTCCTTAATATTCTGCATCGTTTTTCTTTCCTCTGATATATGAAAGAGTGGCCCTTTTTGCAGACATCTAAACAGAGGAGTCTGGTGGGCTATACAGTCCACGGGGGTTTAAAGAGTTGGACATGACTGAATAATAATTTTTTTTTAAGAAAGAGATTACTTAAAAAAAAAAAAACACCACACAGTTGCTTTAAAGAACAGTCTTGGCATTTCTTCAAATGCACTCATAGAGTTACCATAAGACCCACCAATTCCACTCTAACAAGTTTTATCTTTTTGATTGCACAAAACATATATTAGCATGGTTATATTAGCATGGTTATATTATATTAGCATGGTTGCACAAAACAGAGATAAGAAGATAGTGGAGTAAATATGTGTTGGGGAGTGGTACCTTTCCGTTCCTAATGATCCATATCGGATACTTTGCACCTCTTTATGCTTATGTGTAGGAGTGGGTGGAGACATGAGGGAAGCTGGAGGTAGTCCATAGAGCTTTGTTACATTATTACAGTTAAGGAACGGGTTAGGGTGACTAAAAGGAAGATGTGGGTCAGTACGAAAGGCAATCTTTCATATCCTTCAGAGTGTTTGGGGATTATCTATGATGGTAAAATTATGTACATTGGTAAAATCCCAGAACTTTGCCTGGCATAAGGCAGGGGCTCAGTGGACATCAGTCCCCTTTCCCTTCCAACCTTCTACCTTTTATAGACAGACTTTATCTACATCACAGCATTTCCATTCTGTTCACTTTTTCAACTCTCCATACTTCAAGGCCTCTCAGATTTCTTTTTCCTGTAAAAAAAAAAATAGCTCTTAAGAAAAAGATCTCATACTAGTTCACATTTGAATGTAAATGTATGAATATACACTACCCATGCTCCCATTCTGAACAGAATTTAAAGCCCTATATCAAACTGTAGAATAGAGGATTAAATGAGCCGTGAAGGACATTTCAGCAGTCAGAATGAAACTGGAGATGTAATTGTGGAAAAAAAGAGACTCTTCCTCCATATTCCTAAATTATGTCAGTTTGATTGTTTGCCTCTTCCTCCATGCATAAGAGAGAGATTCTTCCGTGTGGTGGGTTCGGGTGTTTATGTGTGCATTCCATCTGGGGACGAGGCCTAGACACCACTGGTTGACATACAGCTGAAAAGCATGTGGTATGCATCTCCTTTAGAAGCTAATAAATAGCTTGGCCACAATCCTTCATCCTACGGAAAGAAATATCACAGAGCCCTTCCATCCAACCTAGTGCCAAGTAGAAAGAAGAACAACTCAGAATTCTTTCATTAAAATAGTTTGGAAATCCAAAATAAGAATTTTTCATGTTTCCTGTGGTTTCAACATATCAATCTTCTAAATAGTGAACTTTCCTCAAATTTAGATTGGAGTCATTTTTTCAGCGAACTTTTGTACACCTCCAGAATGTATTTTTAAAAGTTTTGAAAACCACTAGTATCTTAGCAGCTTTCTCCAAAATTTCTTCTTTGGAAAGGAACTGGTTTTATATAGAAAAGTGCCTTAGGAAGTCCTGGGTGTTGAAAGGTTGAAAGTATGGTACTCTGTGGGCATACATAAGCAGGAGACAATCCAAAGGAGAAGAGGAAGAAGAAAAAAAGAATGAAAGAAAAGGCGAGAAAGGGAGTTTGATAAATTTCCACTAGGAATGAGTAGAATAGGGGAGAAGAGACAGGAAGCCCATCAGCTTGGGGGGAGGCTGTTGCCCAGGCTGGAATGTATATAAAGCACATCTTTATAGACAGATCTGGCTAATAAGCAAATGGTGCCTATGTTGCTTTATGGGCTTCCCCATGTGTCTCAGTAGTAAAGAATCTGCTTGTCAATACGGGAGACACAGGAGATGTGGGTTTGATCCCTGGATCAGGAAGATCCCCCTGGGGGAGGAAACAGCAACCCACTCCAGTACTCCTGCCTGGAAAATCTCATGGACAGAGGAGCCTGGCAGGATACAGTCCATGGGGTCTCAGAGTCAGACATGACTGAGCAACTGAACACACACACATGCATGTTGCCTTCTAATTACTTCTCTGGTTTTACAAATTGCCAAAAAAGGCCCATGAGAGTGGAATATTGTAAACAGCAGGGATTGTTCCATACCTAGTTCAAAACAGGGTCAGCTTAAAATTCATGAAATTAATTGAAATTCAGTGTAAATTGCTTAGTTCAAAGGTTATCAGGGCATGTAAGTCCCCTGGGGATTTGCAGAAATCTTGGGAAGGATTGGACTTTCCACAGAATGCAAATGGGGAAATCAAGTCAGTCATATCTACATCACCTAAGTCATATCTTAAGTTGTCATTTCAGTTATAAGTCTTTTGTGCAGATGAGGCCCACATGTGATGTTCTGAGCTTCCTGGCTGATAATTTGCATTTTCAGACTGACTCTCAGTGGTTTTATAGTCTCAAGGCGGCTCTTGGGAGGGCAATGTGATTTTTTGAAAATAGTCCCTTTTATATATACTGGAAAGGTGTGCCTTTGAATGCATTTCTCTGAATAAAATATATTTTTCCAAGCTCCTAAGGTTGGGGAATCGTTCTCTTTCTCTCTGGCTCCTTTCAACTTTGCACATAACAGAACAATTCAGGACTTGTCTTCTTCACAGCACAAAGCCTTGAATGAAGATTGATTTGAAGAGAGTGGGGGAGGGAAGACAGTAAAAAGAGAACTGGATACTAAGTTATTCTTGCTTTCAGGATAAAAAGGCTCTACTCATCCCCCAAAATTCCATGGGGAACTAAAAAGGGGGAGAGAAACAAGATCATATTGTTAGCACAGAGCTGTTCCCAAGTGTCATATCATGGGGCCACAGTCACATGATGGCTGAATATTGAAGAAAAATATCCCAAGAGATTCCATAGGGTGTGGAAGCAGGCCAAAAACTTCACTTATTTTTTTCTCCCCCTGTGGGACCTGAACATCAACATTTTAAAAACAGGGAGGAGAGTTAGCACATCTTGAAAAGCTTCCATGATATCTAGATACAAAAAATTCATCCACAATTCTCTGTGGCTATTACTGTCTTCGTATTCAGGACTTTGGGGTCTTAAATATGGCACAGGTCCAGCTTTAGGGAGGCATTTAAGATCCAGTAGAAACTCTAGAAGTGTGCATGAGTCCCTATTTGTCTGCTCCTCTCCCTAAGTCAGAGTGTGCTGTGATGTGTGTGCCTTACTTTTCATAGCTCAGGAAAGGACAGATGAAAACCCAGGATCAAATAGAACTGAATCTGGCTGGGCAGCAGCTAACTAGTAACAGATGATTTGTGCTCAGAGGTCATACCTACTGGGACCAGATGATGATGATGTGATGATGATGATGTCCACAGGTTTTTGAGTGTTTATACCAGGCACTATCAAAGAGCCTTAATATGTCTGGCTTCATTAAATTCTCACCATAATCCTAGGAGGTAGCTGTTATTATTTCCAATGTTAAGATGAAGAAACTGAGGCTCAAGTTTAAATAACTTGTTTAAGGTGTTAAGCTAGCTAGTAAATAAGCCTGTGATTTGAATTCAGGAGTGCCTGGCTTGACTACTGTGCTACACTTTAAGGAACCATGGGCTGAAATCACCCCCATTGGCCAAGTACGATAATAACCGTCTGCATGAGTTGTCTCACAACAGGTGGTCCCAGTAAGAAACATTATGCTGCCACGGAAAGTTAACTGAGATCATCTGGGAGGGGCCGAATGGAGGGCTTCCCTGGTAGCTCAGGTGGTAAGTAATCTGCCTGCAATGCAGGAGACCCAGGTTCAATCCCTGAATCAGGAAGATCCTCTGGAGAAAGAAATAGCAACCCATTCCAATATTCTTGCCTAGAGAATCCCATGGACAAAGGGGCCTGGCGAGCTACAGTCCATGGGGTCACAAAGAGTCAGACACGACTGAGTGACTAACACACCCAAAAGGAGGGAGGAGGTGCCAGCCCTTAATGTGCCCTGCCAACCTCCCTGGAGCTCTCAGTCTGGAATCCTCTTGGCTGAGAGATGTGCCCACCAGTGGGAAGGGCCCTGAGTCAGACCCTATATGAGCATAAGCAGGAAGACTGGCCAGAGACAACCCGGAAACTAACCCCATCACCTTACAGCCTGAGAGCACAAGTCACGTGACTGAGCAGTTCTCTTGAGTTCTCGCCTCGCTGCTATCCACCCAGGTGCCCCTTTCCAAAAAAGTCTTTTGCTGTCAGTACAAGTGAGACACTTGATCAACTCCTTTCCAACTTTAGACAGGAGCACACTCTTGGGCTCTTGGGTATCCTTCCAGCAACAACAGTGCCTCTCTATCAGTATCCTGAATACTGGCTCCTAGTGGAAAGGGAAGTAAGTTTCTGTATCAACAAAGGGACACAATAAGTTAAGGAAAAACCAGTATTTCCTCTTTCCACCAAGATCCCTCCCCACAGAGGACCAAGGATTCTCTTATCTTCATTTATGATTTTTCATCAAAACTAGCTTTCAAGTAAGAATTTAGTTTACTCAATCAAATTATGCAAGCTATAATAAAAATGATTAAACAACTCACAATGAGGTTTGGAATTTCTATGAGGAGCAAAATCTTGAGCCCAACAAATTAATCTATAGTAGCAGATTTTTCAGACTAAGTAGAATTAAAGTGTTTTCAAATTGGAATTTGGGGAGAAGGAAGGATTTTTTCCCACAATCAAATCAACTCAATCAAAGCTTTTTTCATGTACCCATTCTGAGATGAAAGCCTCTAAAAAATATTGGTAGGCCCACTCTGAGCTTCCAGTGGACCTACTATAAAAGTTGTCCATCTTGTTTGCCAAAAGACAAAAAGTATTTCAGATACATCTGGATACTGTCCAGCCCCACAAACTCTCCACGACAGCTTTTGAAGTCTATTAGAAAGTGTGAAAAATGATCTTTGGGATATTGGGGAATTTGTCTTGCAGATTTCCTCCCCAAACATCCTGAAGGGAGTGGGGAAATGGGGTTAGTCATCTAGAGTTCTTATGCCCTGGGAATTCTAGTATTTTGGGGAGATTTTAAAGAAATTTTTTAGATATTTGTTTTAGATTTCTTTCAAGATCAGAAACCAAATGAAATTGGAAAGTTTTGAAATACCATTTGCAAGCTATTCTGGATGTCTTGACCAGGCTGAAAGAATTTTGCTTGCAAAATTGCTATATTTCTTTTTCTTACAGTTTTTATAGTGACTTGTTTAGTTTTAGGTCATCAGTCAGAGAAGAGATAAATACCCTGTGGACTTAATATGCAAAGGATGCTTGCTTTTGTTCCTCATCTCCTCAACCTCCAGAGAAATCCCCAACCTAAAAGAAAACAAAAGAAAAGAAAGACTATTTTTGTGGGGCAAGGTAAAATGACTGTGAATTCCTAATGCCTTCAACAAAATTTAGGTTCAATATATTTGCTAAGAATTTAAAACTTGGAGCTATCATTGGTTGTACCATTCCACTGCTTTGTAGCTTTAATCTACTTTTCAACTCTGCTGGTTATTCTAAATTTATGTTCCTGTATTTCAAGACCCATCATTTTCATGAGTCACCAGTCATGTAGAGTGCAAGTGTTTAAAGGCTGGGATAAGGCCAAACAGTTTCTGGGTTCTTCAATGCCTTCATAGACCACTCTAGCCATTGTGGTAACCACTGTCTTATTTTGCTGCGGGACAGTCTGTAAAGGTGGGCTAAGTTAGTTAGTTAAGTCTCTCAGTTGTGTCCAACTCTTTGCGACCCCAGGGACTGTAGCCCACTAGGCTCCTCCGTCCATGGGATTCTCCAGGCAAGAATACTGGAGTGGGTTGCCATTTCCTTCTCCAGGGAATCTTCCCCACCCAGGGATCGATCCCAGGTCTCCCACATTAGAGGCAGACACTTTAACCTCTTAGCCACCAGGGAAGAGCCAAGGTACTCACCATATACAAGTCAAATGGCACAAATGGCCTGAACCCTCCTCCTATTCTGTGCCAAGCATACTGCCTCATACCTTAAACTGCAATCCTCATCAAAACCTTATATGGTAAATATTATTAACCATGTTTTTATTAACCATGTTTTTCAGATGAGGAAGCTAAATGTTAGAAGGTTAATATAAATAGCTGAAGGACATGCTAAGGTAAGGACATGCTAAGATAAGGTAAGGTAAGGATAAACAGCTGAAAGACATGCTAAGGTAAGGTCAAGGTTGAATACGGATCTTCATCTCCTAAACTTTGCTCATCCTATCCCAAACACATAGCTTCCCCAAGCTGCAGAACCTCAGTGAAAGACAGATTCAGGAAAAAATGAATCATAGGAAAGGCCTCTGCCTAGTCATGATCTTCATATTTTTCAAGACCCAGCTAGCTAACGATGCCCAGAGTATGTGTCAACCTAGCCCTGCCTTGGTATAATGTTTCTGGGCTCATTTACAGTATGGAGTTCAATCCTGATTCATGAGCTGACTCTGGGCTTTCTCCAGGCTGGAGTTACCTCTGGCCCCATGGAGTCTCTACTCCTTCTTTTAAGGAGTGAACTTGGGTTCACTGGATATTGACTCCTTCTAAATGAAGTCTATTAAAATTTTCGTCTAAAACCAGTAATTGAAAAATCCATTAGCAACTCAAGATGTGGGAAAAGAATTCTTCTATTACCTAACTAGAATTCAAGTAATACGAGCTAGAAAATAACAATAAACAAATAATAGCAACCAAAGCTACTGAATGCTCAACTTTCTTTAGTCTACTCTTTACAGTAACCAAAAGGGAATCAGCAACCCTACATTCAAATTACTAACAGAATGCCCTGTAATTATGCCAACTGCATGTAAATTTTTGGCTGCTATAGAGTACAAGTTGGGGTGAGAGGATATCAATAATTCCATTAAAATTAATAGTTATTTTAAGCTAACACACACATGGCAGGTGACAGCAGAGAGGAGAAAGAACTAGTTTTAATTTAGTCCCTTCTATGATCTATGAATTTTGATAGGCATGTTCACATAAATAAATATATTATTTATACATACAAATATATTATTCTTTGGAGAAGGCAATGGCACCCCACTCCAGTACTCTTGCCTGGAAAATCCCATGGACGGAGGAGACTGCAGTCCATGGGGTCGCTAAGGGTCGGACATGACTGAGCAACTTCACTTTCACTTTGCACTTCCATGCATTGGAGAAGGAAATGGCAACCCACTCCAGTGTTCTTGCCTGGAGAATCCCAGGGATGGGGAAGCCTGGTGGGCTGCCATCTATGGGGTCGCACAGAGTTGGACACGACTAAAGCGACTTAGCAGCAGCAGCAGCAGCATATATTATTCTTACATTCTCATAAAAACCACATAAGGTAGGTGCTATTGCTCTCACTTTTAGGGAACACAATATTTCTTAACTTATTCTGCTGTGAGTCCAATCATTTAAAGCTCTGTTGATATCATATAGCTCTGAGTAAAAAAAAACAAAAACACACACACACAAAAATAGCCCAGAAGGCACTATCCTCACACGAATTCCTGAAACAGACAAATTGGAGACAAAATTCTCCTTCTGATTTCTAATTCAGGATCATGGAATGAGCGTGTTTATTGCCTCTTTTTACTAAGACTCCATTAGAGAATTTTTTTTTCTTTTTAAATTTATCTATTTTTTAATGGAAGGATCATTGCTTTATGGAATTCTGTTGTTTTCTGTCAAACCTCAACATGAATCAGCTGTAGGTATACATATACCCCTCCCTTTTGAACCTCCCTCCCATCTCCCTCCCCTTACCACCCCTCTCTGTTGATACAGAGCCCGTGTTTGAGTTTCCTGAGACATACAGCAAATTCCCATTGGCTATCTGTTTTACATATGGTAACGTAAGTTTCCATCTTACTGTCTCCACACGTCCCCTCCCCTCTCCCCATGTCCATAAGTCGATTCTCTATGTCTGTTTCTCCATTGAGCCCTGAAAATAAATTCTTCAGTACCATTGTTCTAGATCTGTATATATGTGTTAGTATACTATATTTATCTTTTTCTTTCTGACTTACTTCACTCTGTATAATAGGCTCCAGGTTCATCCACTTCATTAGAAATGACTCAGTGTGTCCCTTTTAGGGCTGAGTAATATTCCGTTGTGTATATGCGCCACAGCTTCTTTATCCATTCATCTCTCAATGGACATCTGGGTTGCTTCCATGTTCTAGCTATTTTAAATAGTGCTGCAATGAACAATGGGATAAATGTGTCTTCTTCAATTCTAGTTTCCTCAGGGTATGCCTAAGAGTGGGATTGCTGGGTCATATGGTGCTTTTATTCCTAGACTTTTTAAGGAACTTCCATATCATCTTCCATAGTGACTGCATCAATTTAATTCCCATTCGCAGTGCAAGAGCATTTCTCTTTCTCCGCACCATCTCCAGCATTTATTGTTTGTAGATTTTTTGATGATGGCAATTTGGACTGGTGTGAGGTGATATCTCATTGTAGTTTTGATTTGCATCTCTCTAATAATGAGTGATATTGAGCATCTTTTCATGTGTTTGTTAGCCATCTGCATGTCTTCTTTGGAGAAATGTCTCTCTAGGTCTTTTTCTCACTTTTTGATTGGGTTGTTTTTCTGGTATTGAGTTGTATGAGCTGCTTGTATATTTTGAAAATGAATCCTCTGTTAGCTGTTTCATTTGCTACTATTTTCTCCCATTTGGAGGGTTGTTTTTCACCTTGCTTATGGTTTCCTTTGCTGTGCAAACGCTTTTAAGTTTAATAAGGTCCTACATGTTTACTTTTATTTTTATTTCTGTTACTTTAAGAGGTGGGTCATAAAGAATATTATTTTGATTTATGTAATTGAGTGTTCTGCCTCTGTTTTCCTCTAAGGGTTTCATAGTTTCTGGTCATACATTTAGACCTTTAATCCATTTTGAGTTTGTCTTTGTGTATGGTGTTCAGTTCAGTTCAGTCGCTCAGTCATGTCTGACTCTTTGTGATCCCATGAATTGCAGCATGCCAGGCCTCCATGTCTATCACCAACTCCTGGAGTTCACTCAGACTCATGTCCATCGAGTCAGTGATGTCATCCAGCCATTTCATCCTCAGTCGTCCCCTTCTACTCCTGCCCCCAATCCCTCCCAGGATCAGAGTCTTTTCCAATGAGTCAACTCTTCACATGAAGTGGCCAAAGTACTGGAGTTTCAGCTTTAGCATCATTCCTTCCAAAGAAATCTCAGGGCTGATCTCCTTCAGAATGGACTGGTTGGATCTCCTTGCAGTCCAAGGGACTCTTGAGAGTTTTCTCCAACACCACAGTTCAAAAACATCAATTCTTGGCTCAGCTTTGTTCACAGTCCAACTCTCACATCCATACATGATCACTGGAAAAACCATAGCCTTGACTAGACAGACCTTTGTTGGCAAAGTAATGTCTCTGCTTTTCAATATGCTATCTAGGTTGATCATAACTTTTCTTCCAAGGAGTAAGTGTCTTTTAATTTCATGGCTGCAATCACCATCTTCAGTGATTTTGGAGCCCCCCAAAATAAAGTCTGACACTGTTTCCACTGTTTCTCCATCTATTTGCCATGAAGTGATGGGACCAGATGCCATGATCTTCGTTTTCCGGATGTTGAGCTTTAAGCCAACTTTTTCACTCTCCACTTTCACTTTCATCAAGAGGCTCTTTAGTTCCTCTTCACTTTCTGCCATAATGGTGCATAGCTGAGGTTATTGATATTTCTCCCAGCAATCTTGATTCCAGCTTGTGCTTCTTCTAGCCCAGCATTTCTCATGATGTACTCTGCATAAATTAAATAAGTGTATGGTGTTAGGAAGTGTTCTAATTTCATTCTTTTACATGTAGCTCTCCAGTGTTTCCAGCACCATTTATTGAAGAGGCTGTCTTTGTCCCATTGTATATTCTTGTCTCCTTTGTCAAATATAAGATATCCATAGGTGCATAGGTTGAAGTTTGGGCTTTCTGTCTTGCTCCATTGGTCTATATTTCTGTTTTTCTGCCAGTACCATAGTCTTGATGACGGTAGCTTTGCAATATAATCTGAAGTCAGGAAGGTTGACAGCTCCAGATCCACTCTTCTTTCTCAAGACTGCTTTGACTATTTGAGTCTTTTGTGTTTCCATATGAATTGTGAAATTTTTTGTTCTAGTTCTGTGAAGAATGCCATTGATAATTTGCTAAGGATCCTGTTGAATCTGTAGATTGAGTTTGTTAGTATATTCATTTTCACAATATTGATTCTTTCTACCCAGGAACATGGAATATCTCTCCAACTGTTTATGTCATCTTTGATTTCTTTCATCAGTGTCTTATAATTTTCTGGGTACAGTTCTTTTGTCTCCTTAGGTAAGTTTATTCCTAGATATTTTTTGTTGTTGTTGTTTTTGCAATGGTGAATGGGATTGATTCCTTAATTTCTCCTTCTGATTTTTCAGTTAGGATATAGAAATGCAAGTGATTTCTGTGTATTGATTTTGTATCCTGCAACTTTGCTAAATTCACTGATTAGCTCTAGTAATTTTCTGATACTATCTTTAGGGTTTTCTATGTACAGTGTCATGTCATCTGCAAACAGTGAGTTTTACTTCTTCTTTTCTGATCTGTATTCATTTCTTTTTCCTCTGATTGCTGTAGCTAGGACTTCCGTAACTATGTTGAATAATAGTGGTAAAAGTGGGCACCCTAGTCTTTTTCCTGATCTTAAAGGGAATGCTTTCAATTTTTTTACCATTGAGAATAATGTTTGCCATAGGTTTGTCATATATAGCCATATATGTTTAGGTAAGTTCCTTCTATGCTTATTTTTTGAAGAGTTTTAATCATAAATGGGTGCTGAATTTTGTCAGAACCTTTCACTGCATCTGTTGAGATTATCATGTGGTTTTTATCTTTCAATTTGTTAATATGTGTATCACATTGATTGATTTTCATATATTGAAGAATCTTGGCATCCCTGGAATAAACCCAACTTGATCAGTTCAGTTCAGTTCAGTTCAGTCACTCAGTCATGTCTGACGCTTTGCGACCCCATGAATCGCAGCACACCGGGACTCCCTGTCTATCACCAACTCCCAGAGTTCACCCAAACTCAGGTGCGAGTCGGTGATGCCATCCAGCCATCTCAACATCTGTCGTCCCCTTCTCC
>SJYC01074484.1:0-30271 GCA_006408675.1 Madoqua kirkii
CTGCCAGGTTCCTCTGTACATGGGATTCTCCAGGCAAGAATACTGGAGTGGGTTGCCATGCCCCTCTCCAGGAAACAAAAGCTGAATGCTATTTTCACTTTTTTCTGTAAAAATAAAAACACTCTTCAGATTTCTTTTGGTTAGTAAAACTAAGCACTCATGAGGTGTTCTGTAAAAATCAAAATGGCATAAAGCGGACTTTTGAAAATCGGGAGATGACTGTCACCGCGCCCTCGGCTGACGCACCCTCACCCTCACACCCCAGTGCCAGCATGTGTTGCCTGCGTTTGCGTCTCTGGCTCCCCTCTTCTTGGCTTCAGATTTTGATGAGTTCCTCTTTTTGACAGTTACATTCTTTCCTCGTATGTGTTTAATATATTCACTCTGGTTATCCCCAAGACTGTACCTTGTGAATAAATCTGGGGACTGGCAGGAAACAGATAGGAAATGGGCAGCAGCGCACCCTGAGGCTCAGAGAAGGCAATGGCACCCCACTCTAGTCCTCTTGCCTGGAAAATCCCACGGGTGGAGGAGCCTGGTGGGCTGCAGTCCATGGGGTCGCTAGGGGTCGGACACAACTGAGCGACTTCACTTTCACTTTTCACTTTCATGCATTGGAGAAGGAAATGGCAACCCATTCCAGTGTTCTTGCCTGGAGAATCCCAGGGACGGGGGAGCCTGGTGGGCTACAGTCCTTGGGGTCACAAAGGGCGGACACAACTGAGCCACTTTCACTTTCTTCACTTTACAGAGGCAGAGGGTATCCTGAGTGTCAAGAGTTGGACATGTCTTAGTGACTGAACAACAACAACATATGTATATATATGTGAAGAACAATTTTTAGCATTAACTTCTGAGAGAATAAGAATTTCTCTACTTAATTCTATCAACACAGCAGACTGAAGGAATTTTGGGGCACAATTAATTTGTAATTGAGGAGCATCTCAAGAGTCATCTCAGATCAAGGAGCTTGACACAGGTTTAAAATGAGTCTCTTCTACATATTTCCAGTTTTATTTATCTGAAATTTCCTCTCAGCCTGACACTGACTTTATGAGTTTTCTCACAAATTTAACTACGTTTTCATGCTCTACTCCATTACCAGGCATTTTCCTTAACCAAACCACTCCAAGACTTAGTGGCTTAAACAGCAATCATTTTATTAGGTTTTATGAATTCATTGGGCTCTATTAGGAATTTTTTGGTTTTGCTTTTGGCTGGGGTTGGAGTCATGTTTAAACTTGACTAGAACAGAACATTAAAGGTGACTCACTCATGACACATTTGATACCAAACACTGGCTGGTTGAGAGACATGGACAGTAGCCTGCCCGGGAAAGACTGAGGGCAGGAGGAGAAGGGGGCAACAGAGGATGAGATGGTAGATAATATCACTGACTCATGAGTGATGAGTTTCAGAAAACTCCAGGAGATAGTGAAGGACAGGGAAGCCTGGTGTGCTGCAGTCCATGGGGTCACAGTGTCAGACGCGACAGAGACTGCAAAACAATAAATTGGTTGGTTGCTCTGCTGGGGGTACTTGACTAGAGAGGGTACACATGTCCCATGCTGAGCTTGTCACAGCATGGTGACTTGTCTGAGAGGGAGGGTCCCAAGAAAGAGGAAGTGGGAGATGCCAATCCAAAGACTAAACCCAGAATTAACAGAGCATCATTTCTGCAGTGTTCTCCTGGCTATGCAGTTATAGCATCAGTCCAGATTCAAATGGTTGGAAAACAAATTCCCCTCTTGATGGAGAGAGTGACAACAGAGTTTTTGCCATTTTTAATCCCCAACTGGTTTTTGGAGCCACGGGAATTTTCCCTACTCAAACCCTACACTGAACCACTTAGACTGTCATTAAATCTGGTATTTCGGTAGCACCCCTTTCACCAATTTGGCCCCTGTCACATTAAGTTCTTCTGCTCCAATATTGTCTTCTTTCTTTCTCTATTACTGCCTTTTAAAAAACTGAAGTATAGCTGATGTACAATATCATATGTTATATGTTACAGGTGTATAATATAGTGACTCAGATTTTTTAAAGTTATAGTTCATTTATTGTCATCATAAAATAAGTATGGCTGTGTTGTACAATATAGCCTTATAGTAATAGCTTATTTTAAAATTATTTTTGCCCATTTTAAATCTTAGAAGTTGTGAACATCCCAAGTCAGAGACTACATTTCTTTCACCTTACTTACCATTTCAATATTAAATAAACACAAGGCTTTCCGAGATGGTGCTAGTAGTAGAGAACCCACCTGCCAATGCAGGAGACATAAAAGATGTGGGTTTGGTCCCTGGATTAGGAAGATCCCCTGAAGAAGAGGATGGCAACTCACTCCAGTATTCCTGCCTGGAGAATCCCATGGATGGAGGAGCCTGGCGGGCTACAGTCCATAGGGTGACAAAGAGTCAGTGACTTAGCACACATGCATGCATGAACTCAGGCAGCCTGAAATGCCATCTGCCTTCTCCCTTTAGACTGTTGCATACAGTCTTACCTCCTTGGCTTACAGGGTCCTATTCTTCAATGCAAATGTCACCTCCTGTCCAAATTCTAGGTTATAATCAATCACCTCACCCATTGGACTCCACACAATTTCACTTGTCATTGTCTCTTGTATTTTGGATATAACTCAAATGTCCCTTAGTCTCAGTCTGTGAGTACAAATGTAGTCACGTTAGTGACAATATCTGATTTTTGTTAATTTGGTAGCCTTTTTTGCACTGGGAGGTGCAAAAGAGTTGTCTTCCTTCCTAACCCGGAATGAGCCTTCACCTCCTGGTGCTGATGCTGTCCAACCATCAGTGTCTTGTGTTTCAACCTGTATCAAGAGCCGATCGCAAAACCCCAAGATCCGGCCTCCAATCGATCAGCACAGTGAAAGGGACACTTGGGTCCCCCGTTAGATTGGGAAGTGTAGGCTTTTTGCCAGGTGGGCTTCTCTGCCCACAGTCAGTGCTTTGAACTGCAGAGATGTCTACTTAGGTAGACTGGAACTTAATTTTAACGCCGACAGCTGGATAAACACCAGAATAAACAGCAGAAGAGATGAATGTCTGACCTGGGGCCGAGATGAGCTGGCTGACACCACTAGGGCACTGAACTCGGTTCCAAGTTTCCTGGCAGTCACGGCGTAAAGGGGACACCTGGTAGCCGACGCTGTTTTCACTGTCAGACACCAGGGCTGCCAGATGCTTTCTACAAAATCTTGGGTGCACTTGATGCACCTTTATCAGCCAGCTCAAATACCTGCGAACCTGGGCGCCCCTTCACACTCAGGAGAAGGCAGAGGAGCGTGCTGCCAGCAGCTACCTTTGATGGGGTCTGGTCAGGGGAGAGGGACGTGGGCCGGCACTATCTTCTCCTCCTGGTGTCCGCTGGCACTGGACTCCGGGTGTCCAGAGAGAGCAGGCCATCAGGCTTTTTCTTTCCTCTTAAAGCAGGGAAGATGGAGATGATGGTCCTCAGGTGTTGTTTTCTTTTCTGCAAAGGGGCGCCGCCCGCGGAGGTTTCAAAGACACCATCGCCTGCACTAGTCTGCCATGCCCGGTACCCGCGTATGGTCCCTCCCAGCATTCCCGTCGAGTGGGCTTCGGGCAGCAGGGAGCAAGCCGAAGACAACCGCAGAGCCGGATTCCCGGACGGCATGTGCGGCGGGCTTTTCGGGAAGGCGGGGTTTAGGCGCGCCGGAGCGGGAGGGGCGGGGTTTCGCGAGGTTGGTCTACGGGGCGGGGCCTCGTGAAGCGGGTGGGCGGGGCTTCGGCACCGGGAGGGGGCGGGGCGGTGGCGGCCGCGGCTTCGGAGCGAAGGGAGGGGTGGGGCGCGGAGGGGCCGGCCGGCCGCGGGCAGGGAGTGAGTCACCTGATCGCTGCCCGCGCGGCCGGTCGGGCTCGCTGGCCGCCGTCAGTCGGGCCGCGCCGCGCCTCGGCTGTGGTGAGTGGCTCGCCGGTCCTGAGCACCTTCGCCGGGAGGGTTCGGTGCGGCGGTGGCGCGCGGTCGGGGCCGTCGGCCGGCGAGGGGCGGTCTTCGGGCGGGTCCCGAGGAGGCGGCCGAGGGGAGGACGCGGGGCGGCGGCTCTCTGGGTCTGGGCGGCGGGCGCGGGGGCCCTCTGAGCGGGGCCCGCGCCAGGGAGCTAAGGGCTCGGGTTCCTGGAAGGGGCCGCGTCCGCCGGAAGGGGCGAGCGGCCCCGCGCGCCGCCGCCTGCGCCGCTGTTTACAGGCCGGCTCTGTACTTTACCCGGCGCGTGGGGCTGGGGGGCCCCTCCGCCGCCTCCCAGGCGCACCCACCCCCGCCCCGATGCCGCGCGCGGTGCGCCCGGCTGTGACACCTCAGCAGCGCCCGGGCGGCCGGCCCGGCTCCGTATTGTTCTCCCGCCCACCGTCGGCCGCCGCGGCTCGCGAGCTGTCGGCCTCCAGTCCTCCCAGCCTGGTGGGGGGTAGCCGGGGACTGTAGGTGGCGCGTGTGATCGCGGACTCAGAAAGGCCGAGTCGGTGGCTGGAGCACAACCTCCACCTTTTGGGGCTGGCTGGGTTTAGCCAAGACTGGTTTAGCGGGGAGCCCCTGGGGGATCCCAGGACCCCCTCCCCATCCCCACCCCCGTTTGTTGGGAGTTTTGCCCAGCAGGCTGTAATCAAAGGCTCCCACAGTCGGGTGAGAGTGGGTGTTGCTCTTAGAGACGCCAGCTTTGTGCGTGTTTCAGGCGAGTGCCGTCGCTCGCGCGTCCTTGCGCGGCAGTTTTGTGTCATTGAGTAGAATCATGCAGAAAGGCTTTTGTGCAAAGTGAGCTTTGGGTTTGGGCTGATTCCGAGGTACAGCGTAGTAGTCATTGTGGAAGAAACTGCGTGTTGGAGAGCGGGGGAAAACAAGCTGCGAGGTCAAGCTCGGAGGAACAAAGGCTGTTCTGTAGGGACGCCTTGTCTTTTGGGGGAGAATTCTGTCAGTATCGGGTGTGGAGGGCTAGATCTTGGATTCCTGTCTTTTGACACTCCTTATGGCCAGGAGGGGTTTGCCTGTCCGGCGGCAGTTCCGAGTAGTAAAGAGGTGGAAACACAGGGGCGTGCGAGTGACGGAGCGCGATTGAGCGCTTCACATGGTCAAGCAGAGAAGTGGGAAGAGGCCGGCTGGCTTCTTCCTGGTCTTGGGTAGTGGTGCAAGGGCTGGCTGGACTGGAAAAGGCTTCCTACTTCAGCCTTTGGAGTAAAGAAAGATGTTAGTCGTTCAGTCGTGTCTAACGCTCTTGTACCCCGTGGTGTGTAGCCCGCCAGACTCCTCTGTCCGTGGAATTCTCCCGGCAAGAATACTGGAGTGAGTTGCCATTCCCTTCTCCAGGGGAATCTTCCCCACCCAGGGACCGAACCTTGGTCTCCCGCTTTACAGGCCGATTCTTTACCATCTGAACCACTAGGGAAGCCTGGGGGCGGGGCGGGGTGGGGGAGACACCTGGTGAGTCAGCTTGCAGTAGGACGGCCTTGGTTTATTAAGTGGCAGCCTGGCATCCTGCGTGATTGTTGTTGTTTAACCTATAGCCGTGTCAAGTGCTTTACTATTGTTCAGTTTGTTGGTTGGCTCGCAAGGTAGATGACTCCTTAAAAAGAAAGTTGGGCTGCTGAGTCATTCGCCCCAGCCTGAGAGGTAATTAGGAACAGCTGGTGCCAGTATGCTCATCACATGCCTCCACTATAAAAGGCCAAGGAGCACTCCAGAAGGGTTGCCTCAGAGGCCTGAAGCTGGGTTTGTGTGTGTGTGGATGCAGGTAATCAGTGGGTGAGGTGCCAGCACTCTTAGGAAGCGGCCAAGTAATGCTGAGGTGGTGTTTAAACACAGAGCAGCCTCGTGACCTACTGCCTGAGAAGTTTGTGCCAGTGAGAGCTAAAACAGAGGAAGACATGGGCAGCTAGGAGTCACCTCCCAACAGTACTGTAACAGAAATATTCATTTCTCTTACTGCACTCAGGGTTTTTTTTTTTGTTTGTTTGTTTGTTTCCCTGTGGTTTTGCCGTTGTGTGGTGTATACATCTCAGAAAATGCGCTTAATCTGTTCTTCATAAAGATTTCTTTAGGAGAATGCCTGCCTCTTGGTTTTTTGTGGACGGCACACAGTAGTAGTTTCTGGTGGCGGAGAGGAGAACTTGGGTGGAATTAACAGGTCTCTTTGGGTCAAGTCTAGAAAGCGCTGACTGGTGGAAGACGAACCATATGGCTGTCTGACTTATTGTCTTAAGAGTGATAACACTGGTGTCTTTCCGAGTTGGATCGTTACTTCTTGCTTTAAAAACGAGCCCAAGACCCAAGCATATAGTCCCTATTGTCTACAAAGTTTAGGGATGGGAAATGTGAACTGGGAGTAGCTGGCCCTTATCTGTGTTCACAAGAATGAATCTTTTTTCTTTTTGATGGGCTTTTATTTAAGATATTTTATAGTAGAAATGGTGCTTTATGTTTGCAACTAGAAGAGATTAGAAATCATGAATTTTTTAGGGATTTGGGCTTCTAAGGTGGTTGTCAGATGATTCATTTGGAAGAAAATAATAAGTCCTTGGTTTTTTTTAAACATCACTTCTATGACATAAGAAAGACATTAATTTACAAGGTACAGACTAACAGTAGTACATACATGTTTTATAACGTAGATTTCTTTGCATGCCCCCCTCCACCCCATTGGGAACATAAAGAGTTTGTTAACTACTGTTAATAGTCCTCTTTCGACAACTAGGGTGTGTTTTTTTTTTTTTTTAAATTGTAATTTTCTCTTAAAAGCTATCATTCTTTCAGATGTTCTTAATTAATTTTTATTTCACATGTAGTTTTTTTTTTAATCCTGTATATTAAAGATTTAGAAGCTTGAGGGTACATTTCATCATTATATTGTTGATGTTGAGAATGGAAAGAACAAAAAATGCAGAGTTGCCCATTACCTATGATACCATGTATTTTGAATTTGGAGACAAGTCAGGAGGTTGGTTTGTTTCATGGATAGGATCTGAAGTGTAGTAATAAGTGAAAGAGTATAATGGGACCACTGGAAAATAATCTGCACACTGGAGTATAATTTGTATGTAACATATTCTTTGAAAAATTACTCTGTGCTGTTTCTCCTCGAAGTCCGCATTTTTAGAGGGCCAAGTTTACAAGGGCCCCCTTTAACAAGGAATAAGAAGACTACATATTGAGCACATCACTTGGAAGTGGCATTTCTCCCCTTAGGAGAATGTGATTTACTCAGAAAGTCAGCCTTCTAGGCATGCTGGGGGATGGTGAGTATTTACCATTCAGTTAAAATCTTGTAGGCCATATGCCTTTTGCACTCCTGTACTGTGAGAAATGATGTTGAAAACCCCTTAAAATGGCCAGTTGTCAGAGATTCTCATCACAGTTCTGATCCTCTCCAAGACTTAGGTTTAAGGAATCATCTCTTCCTCTCAGCTTTCTGACCAGTGTTCTGTTAATGGTGGAATCGTCCTAATCCTAAACAGTTTCCTGAGGCTTCTACATAGGAGACATAAGAGACGAAGGTTTGATCCCTAGGTTGGGAAGATTTCCTGGAAAAGGGAATGGCAACCCGCTCCAGTATTCTTGGCTAGAGAATCTGCATGGACAGACGAGCTGTACAGTCTGTGAGTCACAAAGAGTTGGACATGGACTTAGTACACGTATGCACGCACTACTAAATGGTGTATTCTATATGGTGGAATGGATGACTTATGAAACTTTTAATTAAAAAAAAAAACGCCAAAAAAGGTAATCTGCCCAAGCCCAAGGTATGGGTAATTTAAGTACTAATTGCGAGAATCCGGGCCCCTTGGAAAAAGCAAATGTTTCATGACTGCAGATAAAATAGAGCTGTACACCCACCGTTAAACTTGGGCTTCTGGCTGCCTTAGTATTGACAGAACTGAAGTGGTGGGTCTGATCACTGTACAGTTGACGGAGAAGCAGTAAGCAGAGTTACTGAAAGTGAGTCATGTAAAGCCAGACTGCTGAAGGTCAAGTTCTTGCTCCGTTACTTACCTGCCATGAAGCTTCAGACAGGTTGCTTCACTTAGTCGTGTCTGCTTTTCTCATCTGTAAAATGGGATGATGATAATATAATCTGCCTCATAGAGGTGGTTGCAGATTAAGTACATTAATATGTGTTAAGTGGTTAGAACAGTGCTGCTGCTAAGTTTCATCAGTCGTGTCCGACTCTGTGCGACCCCATAGACGGAAGTCCACCAGGCTCCTCTGTCCCTGGGATTCTCCAGGCGAGAATACTGGAGTGGATTGCCATTTCCTTCTCCAGTGCATGAAAGTGAAAAGTGAAAGTGAAGTCACTCAGTCTTGGCTCCATGGTAAATGTCAATATGGTTGGTTGTTATTGTCTGTTCTTTAGTTCATTGAAGTACTTGATTACAGTCTCATCTTGCCACCTCCTTGAGCTGCTTTCAACCATTGATCAGAGGAGAGATTGAAGAGAAGCGCGTGGGTGTGCCGCGCATTGCTGCTACTGGGAAAACAACTCAAGTGAACATCCTGACAAATCGCTAGTGGCATCTAAGAGACCACTTCTGAGGGCAAAGAACACAGGACATGGCTTTTTATTAAAGGGATCAGCCGATTACACAGTCTCAGCCAAATGCTGTAGAGGCAGTTATAACAGTTAATTGGAATTGGCTTTTTAATAAATGAAAACACCTGCCATCCTGCATCTAATCTATTTATTCCTCCCTTATGGTTGAGGATGCTGTGGTCCGGCAGGTTAGTAACCTGTCCAGTGTCCTCCTGCTTATTAACATCAAGACAGAACTGATTTATTAATATTCTCATTTAAGGCTTGTATGTCGTGAACATTTGCAAGGCAAATTTACCTGCCAATTACATCTAGGTGGTGTACTTTTAAAAAAATGACGTCCCTGTATTAATATAGAAAGGTATTATGAACAGTGGATATATTTAGCACATAGCTTCTTGCATGTATCAGTAGTTCAGAAAGGTCATGTCAAAGGTTTTGGCCATCCTTTTGACTAGAATGTGTCAGTTTCTTACTGATAATGATATGTGTCTTCTATTTTATCTCCATGGAACATTGACTGTGGTTTGGCTGTGTGAGTTAGTAAGCTGTCAGATGCTGCATTGGTGGTATAATGTGGATTCATTTCAGTTCTGTGCTTTGGAAATTGGGAATTTTCGAAAGAGTGAAAGAGAAAACAGTGTTTGCTGCTCTCTCAAGTTACTTGAAATGTGTACCAAATTAAAACTCTCGATCATTGAGAATTCTGCTTTCTGTTTCCATCATGGGTGTGAGGATTGAGCAAGCAGCTGGATTTAAATCATTCTTTTAGTTCATCTCCTAAGATAGAAAGAAAATTTATCTTGTGACTTTTTTGTCCTTGTAATTGACTTAGGATTAGATTGGGCAAAATGTAATTTGGGTTGTCTGGCTACTATTCTCCTTTAATATGATCACTCCTCTAGAACCAATCTTTTGTGTTATTGAGGATCAGGGCCAGTTTAGAGAATATTAATAGCATCATAAAAATTGTCCCCAAGCAAATGTAAGGAACAAAGACAGAGCGGCTGCCAGGATCTTGGTTGTTAACGACTGTCCTAGAAGCACAGCGGGCATGCATGGAGTCAGCGGGCTGCTGGCTCCTTTCTCAGTACTGGCACCATTTAGAGAATGTTACCTCCATGCAGCTGAAGCTCTGTGCAAGTTGTCCTTTTGAAAAATAAATGTAAGTCATTTTCTTAATGGCTTAGAAAACTTGGTAATCAAAGGATATTTTTGTAAGGAAATAACAGTCCCCCAGGTACTATCTGGTAAAGTCATTTTTACTTTGTCATTTCTTAGATTGGATCTTAGTCATCATGGTCAGCTGCACTCCATTTCCCCATCCCCCGTTAAAGTCAAATTACATTAAAAAGCGCTTTATATGGTGGGGTCATTTTTTCCATTCGTTTGTAGCCTGGACATTGGTAGTAGCCCACCTCTGAGGTTATAGACTAACCATGGTATGCATATAGGGAATGTCTTGCCTTCTCCTTCTGCCTCCCTCTTTCCCAACACATACACTGATCTCTCTTTTTACTGACTGGTCAGCCTCTAGGATTCTCCAGGGAGATGTTTTAAGGAGGTGACCTCCTAGGACCCTGTTGGAATGGTACGACCCATCCATCCACTTCACTTCCTACTTACTGCTATCTTCATATCCTTAATACCTTATTCTCCTCAAAAATGTGCCAACGTCTTTTGGAAGTCAGTTAAATCAGTGAGGAGATGTACTTGTCCTTCAGAGAGTTTGCTATAAAATGGGCAGCTACAAAAGATTTGTTAATCTTTCAGTGAATTGATTAAGTTTCAATGATTAGGTTGTCTTTTTGGAGTAAGCGGGTTTGGTAAGATCAATAATTTCATCACTGATTTCATTAGTATTTTGCACTGTTTTATAAACTGTAGTTGTTGGATCTGGGCCGGAGACACTTTATTTTCAGAATATCTTGTTCAGTCTCAGTTGTGTCTAGCTCTTTGCGACCCCATGGACTGTAGCACATCAGGCTTCCCTGTCCTTTACCATCTCCTGGAGCTTGCTTAAACCCATGTCCATTGAGTTGGTGATGCCATTCAACCATCTCATCCTCTGTCGTCCCCTTCTCCTTTTGCCTGCAGTCTTGCCCAGCATCAGGGGCTTTTCCAATGAGTTGGCTCTTTGCATCAGGTGGCCAAAGTGTTGGAGCTTCAGCACCAGTCCTTCCAATGAATATTCAGGATTGATTTCCTTTAGGATTGAGTGATTTGATCTCCTTGCAGTCCAAGGGACTCTCAAGAGTCTTCCCCAATACCACAGTTTCAAAGCATCAATTCTTCGGTGCTCAGCCTTCTTTATGGTCCAGCTCTCACATCCATACATGACTACTGGAAAAATATCTCGTGTCTCTTTATTTACTGTTTTTCTTAGGAGTGTTCCCAGCATGGCCCAGGACTCTCCTCTAGGTAGGATTTATTACTAAAATTAGAAAGGGAAGTAAAAAAGCCATTGCCCTTTTAATTAGTTCTTTCACACTCGGAAGTGACTTTTGAAGTAGAAAAGCACTTTTGCTTAACTGAGAAGAGTTCTTTGTTTACATCCCTTCATTCCTAGTTGTCATACCAAAGGAAGTGCTGGGTAGGGCCGAATCTGAAACTGCCACTAACTTTGCCTGGTTCGTTCTCTTGGACTGTTGCAAGTACAGTTTAAGCTCCAGATGTGTTTCTTTGGTTTGTGTGTGTGTGTGCACTTGCACGCTTGGCCTTTGAGGCATACCGGTTGTCACTGGTCAGATTCGTTGCCAGCTCTAGCCCCTGGGAGGGCTGGGACGCCCCTTCCTCCCTGGCGCAGGTTGGCAGCAGTGCTGACCAGTGGCAGAGTCGCCCAGATCCTGGCACGCCTTCCCGCCATGGTTCTGAGCTACTGGTGTGGAAATGCCCTCCCCTCTGCTACTGAGTTAACTCTGACCAGCCCTCTGATTCCTGAAGAGTAAAGAAGAATGTGTCTTCAGCTTTCAAGGCACTTTGCTGTCTTGTCTTCTGTGCACTTGTCCTTCTTCCCAGCTTAACACACACAAAGGCATATTTTGATGCATGTAGTCGTAGGGTTGCTACACTCGAAATTTCAACATTCGGGATATGCCTGTTTGTTAGGCATTGGATTTCCATTTCATTTATGAAACAAATATTTGTGCTTTATATGCCAGGAACTTTTCTAGATATTGGCAGTGTTTTCAGAGATTATAATCTGCAGGCAAACCATTACTGTAGCGTGTGTTCATTGTCAAAATAGCAACGTGTCAAATGTGCCTTGAAAACGTAGGACAGAAGAAGCTTAAGTTGGGGGAAATTAAAAAAGCCTGGGAATGTCAATGATGAGTGCATAGTTTAGTGGAGGAAACAGCTTGTTTTGATAGCTTTTTTGAGAAGAGTAGAGAAGAGAGAATGGTTTTAGTAGGGGGAGGTTGGGTCAGAAAGATGTGTCTGTGTGTACATGTTTTTAAAAGTAAGGTCAGTGAGAAAAAGTTGAAAATGCAGGATGTGTGTTTATTTTGCCCACGGCTGGTTCCTCTTATGGTTGCAAGATGACTGCCACAAGTTCAAGTGTACAAGTAAGTATGACTAAGTTTCTTGGAAGAAGACTTTTTTTTTTTTCTGTGATGTCTCTCATCAGTGATAAAAGCCTTTCCCAAAGACCTCATAGTAGATGCCACCCCAGCCTCTCCCTCTGTTGAGTCAGCACTGCATAAGTTTACGTCTAAACCGGTCAGTGTCAAGGGAAGGGCTACCACAGTGACTGGCTGAAATGGATTGTGATTCGTCTTAGGTTGGGACTAGGGTTTGCTACCCCCAGAAACTCATGGCCTCAGGTGGAGTAGACTTGTAGGCACAGTCAGGATTTGGTTAGAAAATGAGGGGGGCAAATGATAGCTGGATGGCCCAAAAGGGTCGTGCTTGCCTGCTACTTACACCAATACTACAGGCAGACAGGTACTTTTATTTTTTTAATTGGAGTATATTTGCTTTACAATTGGAATATATTTCTGCTGGACAGCAAAGTGAATCAGCTGTATGTACACATATATCCTTTACCTCTTAAGCCGCCCCCCTCCCCCCAGCCCCACCAATCCACCCCTCTAGGTCATTGCAGAGCACTGAGCTGAGCCCCCTGTGTTACACAGCAGCCTCTCACTAGCTATCTGTTTTACACATGGTAGCATATGGATGTCATTGCTACTCTGTAGACACATACTTCTGAGCAGAGAGAGAACTTGTGGTTGTCTTTGGATTTGCGGTTTGTGACTTTTTTTTCCCCCTTATTTCCTACTGTGATCAAGTATTATTTTTACAATCAGATCACATGAATGTTTTATTTTAACGTGATTTAAAAGTTGTGAAAATTTGCCCATTCTACCCCAAAAATTAGGTGTAGAAGGAATATATTTCTTTCAGTCCTCTGAACAGTTGTACAGTTCTCTGTGATCCTCCTCCTGTTTGCAGGGAAAGGAGAATACATAATTGTGTCTTGTAGCTTCTGATCATATCTAACCCAAAAGGATACACTCTCTCTCGGCCTCTGTAGGGCACGCCCACCTGTGATGTCTGTGGTTCTCGTGAGTGGTGAGGCTAGTCCAGCTTGGGTAGTTGGTTCAGTGTCTGGATCGGCCAGGATCCTTGGGAACCACATCCTTGAATCTGGGATACAAACACATCTGTCAGCCCCTCTACACGCTCCTTCTCGGAGGGAAAGCTGTCCTGTGGTTAGCTTATTTGCCATACCTTTCAGACTTCAGAAATAATCCCACTGCAGTTTTGCAGTGTTTCTGTTACCTTCTAGACTGTTCACAGCACTCTGGTATGTGTTCAGAGGACTTTTTCATTCTTGGTCCTTCTTCTCAGTCCCAGGTTTTGGTGCTTTGTTTGGATTCCCTGGTGGCTCAGATGGTAAAGAATGCGTCTACAATGTGAGAGACCTGGGTTTGATCCCTGGGTG
Source organism: Madoqua kirkii (assembly GCA_006408675.1). Taxonomy (NCBI): domain Eukaryota; kingdom Metazoa; phylum Chordata; class Mammalia; order Artiodactyla; family Bovidae; genus Madoqua; species Madoqua kirkii. The sequence continues at coordinate 13,503 of SJYC01074484.1, forward strand.
GGAAGATACCCTGGAGGAGGGCATGGCAACCTACTCCAGTACTCTTGCCTGAAGAATCCCCATGGGCAGAGGTGCCTGATGGGCTACAGTCCTTGGGGTCGCAAAGAGTCAGACACGACTGAGCGACTAAGCACAGCGCACAGCACAGCCCTTCCCATAGGAAGGGCAAACAAATAGCATAAGAAACAGTGTTGTAAATTCATCAAATAGAGAGTAACTGCTAATAGGTTTTTTCCCCCTAATTGAGAATAGTGAATGGCTGTGATAGATGGTTAGGAGAGGCTTCTGAAATGGTATTACTTTTTTGGGTAGAATTTAGAAGACAGTACTGCCAAAACACTTTCCATCTCAGATGAAAAACAATAGTATTTGCCTAGTCAGTTGTTCCTGAAATAATATTTGAACCTAGGAATATTTCAGCTTTTTAAAAAATAGGCCTCAAATTAATATTACTTAGCTGACTAAATCTTGGGATTATATGTTGGAAAGTGGCTCTTTGAAGGCTAGGTGGAAAGTCTACAGCTCAGTATTTTCCATTTTAGCGATGGTAATTTTGACTTCCAAGTTAACCAATAATGAGAAACAGATCTTAAAATTTTAGTTGTAGCTATGTTTATTGAGATACCTAGCACTGTACTGCCTACCAGGGATTAGTGGATTAGGTTATCTTTAAATAAAACATTTCAATTTAGTACCTCTACTAAAATTAGAAAGTTTCATATCTGTGATTCATATTATAATTGCTTTACTGCAGCTGCAGTGGTGGTGGTTGGTGGTGTTAGTTGCTAAGTTATGTCAGACTTTTGTGACCCTGTGGACTGTAGCCCGCCAGGCTCCTCTGTCCATGGAATTTTCCAAGCAAGAGTGGGTAGCCATTCCCTTTTCCAAAGGATCTTCCCTACCCAATGATTGAACCTGGGTCTCCAGCATTGCAGGCGGATTCTTTATCAACTGAGCCACTAGGGAAGACCTACTATAATTGCTGCCTTATATAATTAACATTGTTCCTTAATGTTTTTTCCTCTTAATCCGTTTTTTTATTTTTGACTCAGATTTATTAGGAGTTGGCATGAGAAGGTGTTTCTGGAATGGTTGGGAATTTCAGGGGCCCCTTTTCCGTGGTTTGCTTGTGTTTTCAGTTGCTTTGCATACTATATTTGTCAAGTCTTAGACCGAAGGTCATTCTGACCGAGGTCTAGTTTTAAGGCTTTCACTTCCTCTAGGCAATCAGAAATCATGTAAATCACGGCTATAATTTTTACAGCTTGAAAACAAATGCTGTGAATATTTCATTATGAATGTAGGACAGGAACGCTTATTCTGTATTGAAAGTAACTTTTGGGAAATATCTCCAGCACTGTGTCCTTCTTTTAAATTTCTACGGATATTTCATTGGGTATAACATGACTTTGGTTTAAGTTCAGCCTAGTTTAGTGTCGGATTCTTTTTAATGATCTATAAGAGTTTTAATGATCTATGTAATTCAAGAAATGTTGATCAGAAATTAACAAACCGAATATTGCTTAATGAGGGGAAATGTCTACTCCCTAAATGTCCTTTTAATCTTTGTCTAATGTTCTGATCACATGCAGAGGACACTTGAGGCATTTCCCTCTAATTCTTTGTTTTTTTCCTCCTCACTTTTACCCGTGTCCTCAACACATCACTATATAGATCATGTAATATGAATTGAAATATAATATTTAAATTACATTGAGGAAGACATTTTTAACCTTACGATACTACCTTCTCAGGACTTCAGTTTCCTCATCTGTAAGGGAAGTGTGTTGTATTGGATGAATGTCATCTTTTAGTTGGAAATTCTTTGGGTCTATGAGATTATCCAGTCTCTTGAGCAGACTTGTGTAATCTTAATACTTTCTTTTTATCTTGTTGCGATCATTACTAGGCTTACTCATACTCTCATTTTTAGAGGTTCCTGAATCTCTGTATTTTGTAGCTTAACTTTTTGGGTTTGTAGAACCTTGGAAAATGTAGTTTTCTTTTGGTCGCTTGCATAAAGTTGGGAATAATAATGATAAGTCTTATGCCAGGCACTGTGCTGCTAAATGCAGCCAACCATTCAGTCCTTGACATAAGTGTTGGTGTTGTTTTCCTTATGGGGAACCTGTAGGGTGAGGTTAGGGATCTTAGAGATAACACTGTTGGAAATATCTGCATTACCTTCATTCTATCCCACTACTTGTTCTTTCCAATATCATGGTGCTGGTGGCGCTAAAATTGATTTTCTTTTGCATTTCATAATTCTTTGTATTTTGTGTGTAACTTTATCGTTTTCAAAGGCCTTTGGGACACACGTAGGGCAGGGACTCCCCGCTTAAGTCACAAGGATGCCCATTTGCCGTGCTCAGAGAGCTAGACTGGACTTGATGGACCTTTTCTACTTATTTTCCTGTAACAAGGTCTTCTTTTCCCACATCAAAACATCTTTAAAATTTCTATGAAATTTAATTATTTTGTAATTACTATGAAGACATCAGTGGAGCCTGATTTAAAACAGTGTTTTAGAGTTACCCATGAATTTTCTGAGCAGTGATAAATCAGTATCTACTAATGACTGGAGAAAATATCCATTATAAAGGGGGGAAAAGTAACTGACATTCCTTGGGAGCTCGAAAGACAAATGGAAGTGCTTTTTTTTCTGAAGGTACATATTTTTGTTTATAGTTTGTCTGTTTGAACATAATATGTGTTTATATTTAAGAATTTGAAGGCAGAAACAGGGAAAAATTACCTAAATGTAACCATTGTCAATATTTTGATATATATATCCTAGCTGGAGGTCGAGGAACCAAGGTTTGTGGACATGTTCAGTATGAGATGTCTGCTAGACACAGGTAGTAATTTGAGTATGCAGTTGGATACGTGAGTACAGAGTTCAAGAACAGGCGAGATTGGACCAAATGTGAATGTGAGAGTATACAGCAAGTCCATCGGTGATTGTGTCTGCGCTCTGGGTTTGGATGAATTCTCGTAGGGGGTGTTACGAAGAGAAGGAGCAGTGGGAGGACCAAGTCCTGGTTCCCCAGCTCTTAGAGCTCTGGAGGAGAAGGGGGACTCCACCAGGTTGACAAGGGGCTGCTTGTGAGGAGATAAACCAGAAGGCCATGGTATCCAGGAAGCCAAATGAAGAAAGGATTTCAGGGAGGGAATGATCAACCTGGAGAGTGTTGCTAAGATGCTATCTGAGAAGATTCAAAATTTCCTGTTTGGCAATATGAAGGCCGCTGATCCTCAGAGTAATTCCCAGGAAGTGGAAGGGAGAGGGCTTGATTTTAGTGGGCTCAAATGAAGAGAGAGAGGAAAGAGTTGGGAGAGAGGGAAGTGGAGACAGTGTGAATATAAATAGGTTTTTTTTTTTTTTTGAGTTTTACCATAAAGGCCTGCTCCCCAGGTGGTGCAGTGGTCAAGACTCCACCTGCTAATGCAGGAGATGCAAGAGACGCAGGTTTGATCCCTGGGTTGGGAAGATCCCCTGGAGAAGTAAATGACAACCCACTCCCACGTGCTTGCCAGAGAAATCCCATCGACAAAGCAGCCTGGGGTGCTCTAGTCCGTGGAGTTGCCAAGAGTCGGATGCGACTGGCCGCAGCACAGCAACACTATAAAGGAGAGCGGTAAATTTTACTGTGGTTCGAAGGACGTGTGGAGGGTCAAGAAATTTTAAGAGCCATTGCAGTGTTTTTGTGTAACAATGGAAATGTATATTCCTCTTTTTCTCATAATTTTCCTTGGTGAGACTGCAGAAGCTTGTCAGTTTTATTGATCTCCTTAAAGAATCAGCTTGTGGTTTGAATCTAAATCATCAATGTTATCAAAAGTAACTGCCAGATTTTGTTATGTGAGTGGTTTTCTTGGCAGAAATACAACAGATTTCAGAGAATCAGTGTTCTCAGTTAGATACTCAGTCGTGTTCGACTCTTTGCGACCCCATGGACTGCAGCTTGCCAGGCTTCCCTGTCCATCACCAATTCCCAGAGCTTGCTCAAATTCATGTCCATCGAGTCAGTGATGCCATCCAACCATTTCATCCTCTGTCGTCCCCTTCTCCTCCTGCCTTCAGTCTTTCCCAGCATCAGAGTCTCTTCGAGTGAGTCAGTCAGGCAGTTTAACAGCTTGTTTCCCTAAAGGATACTCTTAAATTTTTAAAGAATTTATTTGAATTGCTATCTTTGTCAATATGTAATTTTAAACAGTATGTATAACATTGTTCCCAAACAAGAAATCTTTTTCTTCCATGTCTCCTAGTTTTGACAAAGTAATCTAAGATTTTGGTTAAAGATAGATTTTTCTCCTTATCAAATTCCATTTCTATTAGAGGAATCTTTAAAAAGTTGCAATAAGAAAGCTAAGTTATCAGCAGTTTAGACTTTAACTGAGTTTCACTTTTTTTGTTTATTGTCTGTTTAAACATCTTTTAGGTTTATATTTTTACAAAGCATTACATGTTTTTGATTTAAAGCAGTCTCATCTATTGCACACTTAGTTTGGCTTCAGAGATAATATTCGTCTTTACTCGTTTCTGCTGTTTAATGTTCTTTGGTGGTTACCTCTGTCTCTCTAGTTTCTTTGTGCCCTCATTATATTAATGAACCTAAGATGTTATCTGTTTGCAGATAACAGTATTTAAGGCAGTATCTTTTGACTCAGTATAAGCATAAAGAAATACTGCTTTCCCTTTGGGTTCTGTCTGATTTTATCTCACTCTGTCCCCTTTATTTGTCAAGGTTAATAACATTTCATTTAATAACCATGATTAAATCTCCCATTATTTGTTCTGAAAAAATGAAAACCAGTTAGCAGTGTTCATGTTATTATACCTGTGTCAATATTGAACACTGGAAAGCTAAGTAACATGCTATTGCATTTCTCTCCTTACAGTTTGAAGGTCACCGGATGCCACTCAAAAACATTTATTTTTATTGAAATATAGTTGATTTACAATGTTGTGTTAGTTTCAGGTGTGTAGCAAAGTGATTCAGATACACACACACATATTCAGATTATTTTTTTAATAGATTATTTGAGAATATTGAATACAATACCTTGTCCTATATAGTACATCCTGGTTGGTTTTCTGTGTAGTAATGTGTATATGTTAATCCCAAACTCTTGGTTTATCCCCCTCCCTGCCCCTCCTTTCCCTTTTGTAAGCATAAGTTTGTTTTATATGTCTATGGATCTATTCCTATTTTATATGTAAATTTATGTGTCTTTAAGATTCCACATATAAGTGATATCATATGATAGTTGTCTGGTTTACCTAGTATGATACTATTTAGGTTCATACTTGTTGTTGCGAATGTTATTATTTCATTCTTTTTTTAAGGCTTAGTAATATTCCAACACACCACATCTTTATCTGTTTATCTGTCGATAGATATTTAGGTTGCTTCAGTGTCTTGGTTATTGAAAGTAGTGCTGCAGTGAACGTTGGGGTGCATGTTATCTCTTTAAATTATGGTTTTCTCTGGGAAAAAGATTGTCAGATTGTATGGTAGCTCTGTTTTTAGTTTTTAAAGGAACCGCCATACTGTTCTCCACAGTGACTATAAGAATTTACATTCCCACCAACACTCAAGGAGGGTTCCTTTTTCTCCACACTCTCTTCAGCATTTATTATTTGTAGATTTTTTGATGCTGGCCCTTCTGACTAGTGTGAGGTGGTACCTATTATATTTTGATTTGCATTTCTCTTAATTGTTTGTGATGTTGAGCATCTTTTCATGTGCCTCTTGGCCATCTGCATGTCTTCTTTGGAGAGATGTCTGTTAGGTCTTCTGCCTATTTTTTTGATTGGGTTGTTCGTGTTTTTGATATTAAGCTGTATGAACTGTTTGTGTTTTGAAACTAATCCCTTGTTGGTTGCATCATTTGCAGTATTTTTTCCCATTTGTAGATTGTCTTTTGGTTTGTTTAATGTTTCCTTTGCAGTGCAAAAGCTTGTAGCTTTCATTAGTTCTTATTTGTTTTTTGTTTTTGTTTTATTTCCATTACTCTGGGAGATGAATTTAAAAAGATATGCTCTAATTTTTGTCAAAGAGTGTTCTGCTTGGGTTTTCTTCGGAGTTTTATAGTATCCATTCTTAAATTTAGGTCTTTAATCCATTTTGCATTTATTTTTGTGTATGGTGTTAGAGAATGTTCTAAGCTAATTTTACATTGAGCTGTTCAGTTTCCCTAGCACCACTTACTGAAGAGACTCTTTCTTCTCTTTTGTCTGCTTTGTCATAGATTAATTGACCATAGGTGCATGGTTTATTTCTGTGTTTTCTCTTCTGTCCCATTGATCTATATTTCTGCTTTTGTGCCTGTACCGTACTGCATTGAATACTGTAGCTTTGTAGTATAGTCTGAAGTCTGGGAGCCTGACTGCTCCAGCTCTGTTTTTCTTTTTCAGGGTTGCTTTGGCTATTCAGGGTCTTTTATGTTTACAAAAACATTTCTAACATAAAATTGAAATAATCACTAATAATTACGGAACACTGGTATGTGTCAGGTGCTCCTAAGGGCACTTAGTTCAGTTGCTCAGTCATGTCCGACTCTTTGCAACCCCATGAATCGTAGCATACCAGGCTTCCCTGTCCATCACCAATTCCTGAAGTTCACTCAGACTCACATCCATCGAGTTAGTGATGCCATCCGCCATCTCATCCTCTGTCATCCCCTTTTCCTCCTGCCCCCAATCCCTCCCAGCATCAGAGTCTTTTCCAGTGAGTCAGTTCTTTGCATGAGGTGGCCAAAGTACTGGAGTTTCAGCTTTAGCATCATTCCCTCCAAAGAAATCCCAGGGCTGATCTCCTGCAGAATGGACTGGTTGGATCTCCTTGCAGTCCAAGGGACTCTCAAGAGTCTTCTCCAACACCACAGTTCAAAAGCATCAATTCTTTGGCGCTCAGCTTTCTTCACAGTCCAACTCTCACATCCATACATGACTACTGGAGAAACCATAGCCTTGACTAGACGGACCTTTGTTGGCAAAGTAATGTCTCTGCTTTTGAATATTCTATCTAGGTTGGTCATAACTTTCTTTCCAAGGAGTAAGCATCTTTTAATTTCATGGCTGCAGTCACCATCTGCAGTGATTTTGGAGCCCCCCCCACAGCCCTGCCCCTGCCCAATAAAGTCTGACACTGTTTCCACTGTTTCCCCATCTATTTCCCATGAAGTAATGGGACCAGATGCCGTGATCTTCATTTTCTGAATGTTGAGCTTTAAGCCAACTTTTTCACTCTCTTCTTTGACTTTCATCAAGAGGCTCTTTATTTCCTCTTCACTTTCTGCCATAAGGGTGGTGTCATCTGCATATCTGAGGTTATTGATATTTCTCTCGGCAATCTTGATTCCAGCTTGTGTTTCATCCAGCCCAGTGTTTCTCATGATGTACTCTGCGTAAAAGTTAAGGTATATTGCTTCATTTGATCCTCCCAGTAGAGTCGGACAGGACTAAGCGACTGAACAACAGCAATGTGAAGTACTGTTCTTGTCCCTTCTCCCCCTCCCTCCAAAAAAAGGAATTGCTAGAGGTATGTAATTTGCCCACTAGCAGGGTTGTCCTCCAGTTATAAAATACTGTTCTGTGCTATCCACCTCTGTGATCTCTAGAGCAGACAGCGACCATATTTGCAAGGTTCTGAGAGAGTTAGTCTTAGGTGTGTCCTCTGATGATTAATCTCTGTCCTTCTTTATCTCTAGTCCCTGATTGTGCAGTCTTATAGTTGTCTGGGGCAAATACTTCGAAAGTGGCGTAGGAACGAAGGTACCCTTGGAAAAGGCTGAGTGAATTTGGGAATTTTACTCTTTAGGGGGAATTGTTGGAAATTTTCACTGTGCTTTTTCTTTTCACTTTCCCTTTGAGTATCTTGTAGGAGTCCTGAGTTAACTGGTATTGTAATTATTGCATCTCCCTTTTTGCCCATCAGTTGCCTATCTTAGAAAACCTATAGTTAATGTCATATTTCATAATGAAATATTGAACACTTTCTTTACAGGGGAATAAGGCAAGGATGCCCTTTCTCACCACTCTCACTACCGAATCATTGCAGTAAGGAGGAAAAAAGTGTAAAGATGAAAAGAAGTAAAACTACCTCTATATGCAGATGACATGATTGTGTACGTAGAAAATACTAAGGAATCTACAAAGAAACAGATCTAATAAGTGAAGTAAGGTTGTGGAGAATTCAAGGTTAATATTTAAGAATATCAATTTTATGTGTATATTATCGAAGAGATCCAGAAAGTGAAGTTTAACAAACAAATCTGTTTATAGTAACTATTAAAAAAAAATACTTAAGAAGAAGTTTAACAAAAGATGTACAAGATCTCTTTACTAAGAAAATTCAGAATAATGCTGAGAGAATTAAGGAAGACCTAAGTAAATGGGGAGATATGCCGTGTTCATGCCTCAGAAGACTCAGTTTGTTAGATGGCAGTTCTCCCAAAATTGTTGTTTAGATTCACTGCCATCTTGATCAAAATTCTGCTGGCCCTTTCAACTTGAGAAGAAGACAGTCCAGTTAAAAATAGACAGAATAACTGGACAGACATTTTACAGAAAAAGATATACAGATGGCTAGCCTGGTGGGCTGCCGTCTCTGGGGTCGCACAGAGTCGGACACGACTGAAGCGACTTAGCAGCAGCAGCAACAAACATATATAGAGATACTCAACAGTATCAGCCACCAAGAAATGCAAACGAGAACCACAGTGCTGTTGTTAAATTGTCCATTCGTGTTCGACTCTTTGCAGCCCCAGGGACTGCAGCATGCCAGGCTTCCCTGTCCTTCACCATCTCCTGCTGCATCACTGTATATTTGTTAGGATAGCTAAGATTAAAAAGACTGACATTACCAAGATTGGCGAGAATGTGGAGCACCTGGAGTTCCCACACACTGCTGCTAGCAAGAAAAGGATACAGTTACATTGGAAAAGTATTTAGCAGTTTCTAAGAAGTTAAACAGAAACTCACCATATCACTCAGCTTCTCCACTTCTAGGTATTTAGTAACCCAAGAGAAATAAAGTATATGTGAAATAAAGTATATGTCTAAAGATGTTCCCTGAAGCGTTATTAGAGCAACCCCGAAACTGGAAACAGTCCATCTTTATTATGGACTTCCCAAGTGGCACTAGTGGTAAAGAGCTTGCTGGCCAGTGCAGGTAGATGTATGAGACACAGGTTTGATCCCTGGATCGGGAAGATCCCCTGGAGGAGAGTACGACAACCCACTCCAGTACTCTTGCCTGGAAAGTCCCATGGACAGAGGAGCCTGGGGGGCTGCTGTTTGTGGGGTGGCAAAGAGTCGGCCACAACTGAAGTGACTTAGCACACAAGCACACATCTTTATTACAATAAATAGTGCATCCACAGTTAAATGGGTAAAGATATGGTGATATGTACATATAATGGAACACTGTTCAGCAAGAAAGAACCCAAACATGGAATGTACGCATCCTGATTGTCATTAAACCGAGTGAAAGAAACCCAAGGCCAAAGTGTGTTCTGTTTACATGAATAGAATGCATTATTCTGTTTACACAAAAATCATGGAAAATGCACACCGATCGACAGTGACATAAAAGCAAATCATTGGTTACCTGGGACCCAGGAGACAGGGAAGGAGAGACCTCCAAGAGGCATATGGAATTTTGAGAAGTGGTGGAACTTTATCCTGATTGTGGTGGTGGTTTCATCCAAACATACAAGTATCAAAACTCACTGAATTCTGTATTTTTAATTTAAAACTCATTGCGTTCATTCAGTGTAAATCCTGCCTCTTAGTTGGTAAATAAAATAGTGAGCGACCAGTGCATGATAGACAATGTGTAATTCAGTAAATAGGCCGTATTGGTATGAGCCAGTTCTAGTTGCTAGTTCTTGTTTTCAAAACGTAGTCATACTCCATTGAAATATAACAGTCCCATTAAGAATCGAATAGCTGCCACATATGTTACACAAAGCAGAGGCTTCATTGTTTCTTTCGTTCGTTGTAGTAAGAGGATATAACTAGTAAGAAGAATCTGTTACTCTTCTTTTGGTTCTGGAACTTGAATTTCCTATGTTCTTTCTTCTTTTGTTGATGTCCTTGAGTCTCTAAGGCATGTCTGACTCTTTGTGACCCCAAGGACTGCAGCATGCTAGGCTTTTCTGTCCTTCACTGTCTCCCAGAGTTTCCTCAAATTCACGACTTTGAGTCAGTGGTGCTATTTAAGTGTCTCATCCTTTGCTGCCCCCTTTTCCTATATCCCCCTTCCAATTAATTGAACATTATGGTTAAATGAGAATTGACCAGAAAATAGTTTTTATTTGAAGTCTTACTGCAGATAGTTTAGGAACTGCCCACATTCCTGTGTTAGTTGATTATAGTGATCATTGTCATGTCTTTCACTCCAAGGTATCATTTTCATTTCAAACATTTCCAGGCTATATTCTTCTTAAATGTGTGGACTGTCTTGTGTGTGTGTGTTTTCATGGCACCAGTCTGCTCTATGACACAGGTAGGCACTTGTAGAAAGAACATTTGTCATCCTTAAGTGAAAGATGAAGAATGTTTGGATGATGGTCCTTCTCTCTTATATGAGTCCTTGGTGTTAGGTTACTTCCCATGCCCTTCTACACTGAGAATTAAAAAACACCAAGTTGTGAGACTTTTCACTGAAATGAATAAAAGTCCAGCTCTTTTGTGCACAGGGAACTTCCTCTTTATTCTGAATTTCTGTTCTGAAGCACTTCATTCTGAATTTCTGTTCTGAAGCATTATAGATCTGGTTCTGTGATGGAATATTCACCTCAGGATTTTAAAAGTTTGTATATTTGTTTTAGATAAATACCTTAAAGTTATTAAGATGTGGTAAAGCCACAGGAACATTTTTCATTAAAAAAAAAATGACTTGGAAAGCAAAATATCAAGAGGTGATTTAAAATTTAAATTGTGTACTGAGCAGAGAGCAGAAGTTATTTCCAAATTGAGATGCAGGAAGCTTTAAAATGCCTGTTCATCCTTTATCAGCATTACAGAATGAATCAGCAGTTTGCTCAGGTCAGTGAACCTTTGTTTCAAATTATAACAATGATTTCTATTTCGAAGAACATAGAAAAATTCAGGTGTAACATGTTGCTGCCAAGTCACTTCTGTCGTGTCCGACTCTGTGTGACCCATAGATGGCAGCCCACCAGGCTCCCCTGTCCCTGGATTCTCCAGGCAAGAACACTGGAGTGGGTTGCCATTTCCTTCTCCAATGCATGAAAGGGAAAAGTGAAAGTGAAGTCACTCAGTGGTGTCCAACTCTTAGTGACCCCATGGACTGCAGCCCACCAGGCTCCTCCGTCCATGGGATTTTCCAGGCAAGAGTACTGGAGTGGGGTGCCATTGCCTTCTCATAGGAATCTAAATTTGGAGTTAATAAATTCACAGAATTTTAGGCCCGGAAGACTCTGTGGGGATGTTATAGCTTACTGTTTATGTTTGAAAAATGTCAGGAGGTGACTGAATGTGCCATTCTTAGCTAATTTAGTCATTCCTTAGTTAATGTTACTTGGTAAAAATAGATTACTGACCACCTAGATGTTTTCAGAATGAGGAAAGTTGTATTTGAATTTCAGAATAACATTATGTAGGGCTCCACACTAGTGAGGCCAGGGTCGGGTAATTGTTGTTTCTGACTCTGGGAAAGCTATCCAAGGACTTTTCTCTGAGTACTTGGCTCAGTGGCATTGTTCTTCTGTGTGTTGGAGTGGCTGACTGTGCCCTGTCTGGAAGATGAAGTCAGACGATCTGTGTTTTGGGTTTATACTAAAAATGCCGTCATTCATTCAGAAGCAGGTACCTGCATTGGGCCAGATACTCTGTTACAAGCTTGAGCTGTGACAGAGAACAAGTCAGGCAAGGAAGGTGCTCACATTTAAGTTGAGACGTAACAGGTGGGGAGTTGTCCAGCTGGAGTAGAAGTCCAGGGGTTGGGGACAGCATGTGCAGAGGTCCTGAGGCTGGAAGGAGCTTGGTGCCTGTGGAGCGGGAAGGAGGATGGTCAGGCTGGAGCACAGCGAGAGAGGGAGACAAAGCCTTTGAGGCAAGGCTGGATTAACGGACAACCTGGCCGCGCAGGTCTGGAGAACATGCTAAGGATTTGGAATTAATCATAACGAATTTGGAAGACATTCTGGGGTTTTAGCAAGGGAGCTATAACTTTGATGGAGGGGAATAAATTGGAGGGGATCATGAGAGGATTCAGGGGACTGAGGCTTTTGTTATTATTATATCATTGTTAATAGCCGCTAATATTTAAAATTTGTTGGCTTTGGGCCAGACACTGTGCTCAACCCTTTACCCTCATCGTCTTTATAAACCTCACAACAACCCAGTGAGGTGCTGTTGTTAACCTTGTTTGAAACCAAAACCCAACCCAGCAAGGCTAAGCAGGTTGCCAGGGCCACATAGCCAGTAAGGGGCAGAGCTGAGATTTGAACCTAGGTGCTGTATGATTCTAGACCCTGTTCTGTTAGCCAGAGGTCTTATGTTTTCAGTGTGTGAGGTCATGGTCCATTATTGGTTCTTAAAATTTGAGTGGCTCACAACTGGCTTTTTTTTTTTTAAATAGAGTAGAAATTAGACTATGTTGCACTAGTAAGGATAAAATATTGCTGTGTGAACGTTTGTGTCACTTTTTATTTTACATAATTATAGTTGTACATGTGTGAGCTTGTGAGGCCTTGCAAGAGGATAAACAGCATTTGTCTAGGCAAGAGCCAGTGTGGCTTAGACTGGAGTTGTGGCAGGACAGATGGACACAGGTGGGTCTTAGCTGCAAGGGACAGAGGCACCAGGGCTTGGGAGGAGACTGGACCCCAGGGCCGAGCATGGGAGGTCTCAGGGACGAGGCCCAGGTTTCTGGGAGGAGTCAGGTCAGTCCACTTAAGGGGAGACCTGACCCTTTTGAGAGGGATCATCATCCCAGGTGGCTGTTTGACTCCCTGATTTTCTAGCTTCTCTCAGCTGCAGCTGTTAGAACTTGGTATTGGCATATGGCCCAAAGCTGTAAGCTGGCCATGAATTTATGAGGTAGCCTGTCAGCCAGAACTGCCTGAACAAGGGGACTGAGCCAAAAATAAACTCTCTTGAGGCAAGTAGTGAACAGACTAGTTGGAGCAACATGTAATGGTTGGATTACATGTGGGCTGACAGCAGCTCTGTGGGGATTGGGCCTTGCTTGTTTTAGGTGAAAGTCCCTCTCCTTTTATTATGTGTTCTTCAGTGTCTTTCAGTACAGTTTTTTTTTTTTTTAATTGAGGTAAAATTGGTAAACATTATATATCAATAATGTTGCTCAGTGGTGTCTGATTCTTTGCGACCCCATGCCCTGCAGCCTGCCAAGTTCTTCTGTTCATGGGATTCTCCAGGCAAGAATACTGTAGTGAGTTGCCATTTCTTTCTCCAGAGGATCTTCCTGACCCAGGGATCGAACCCGGGTCTTCTGCTGCAGGCTGATTCTTTACCATCTGAGCTATCAGGGAAGCCCCTTCCTCTCTAGTAAGCAGCAGTCTAGTCTCTGTGTATATGGATTTTATTTTGTTTTGTTTGTTTTCTTTAGACTCCATATATGAGTGAGGATCACACAATAGTTATCTTTCTCCATCTGACTTATTTCACTTAACGTTATACTGTCAAAATGGCAGGATTTCATTTTTTTATGGCCGAATAGTGTAAATGTACATCACATCTTTATCCATTCATCCGTTGATGGGCATTTATGTTATTTCCATATCTTGGCTATGATAGGTAATGCTTCATTGAACATGAGGGTGTATGTTTTATAGCTGGTGTTTTCATATTCTTTGGATTAATACCCTGAAGTGGAATGGTTGGATTATACAGTAGTTTTGTTCTTCACTTTTCTGAGGAATTTCCCGTTTTCCGTGGTGGCCTCACAGAGTATGAGGGTAGGATTTATGCAGTTTCCTATCATCATCAGGGCAGATGCTACAACAGAATAAGAAGGCTGGGGACTTGTCCAGGAACACGGCAGGGCACACGGTCCCTGTTGAATCTGGCTTGGCCAGGCAGGTGGACAGTCTTAAAGTGGAAGGCAGTGGTGCCTACGGCACCGCACACACCAGACACACAGTTTCATTGAATGATAGCTCCTCCTCACCACTCGTAACAGCAGTTCCTTATGTTGACAGCTGAAATACCAAGACCAGTTGCAAAAGGGAACTTACTACCCTTTCAATGTGGGTGCAACCTGAAAATCAAGTTAGTCCTCGGACGTGGTTTTTGAGTTGCCATGATTTCAGCGGGGTATGCTGAATCAGTAAATAAATGATAGATTGTGATCCTTGACCTTGGGAAAAGTTCAACCACATAGTGAGAGATTTTATTTTCATTGACTGTTTCTGAGGAACTTAATATTTCAGCTATAATATAATGAGCACCTTACAAATGAACACATAAGTAGAATAGAGCTCATAGACGCATGTCTTGGGTCTAAGACATTGTGACTTCGAGGTGGGATTCACCTATGATTGGGGCCTCCCAGGTGGCGCTAGTGGTGAAGAACCTGCCTGCCAATGCAGGAGATGTAAGAGACGCTGGGTTGATCCCTGGGTCGGGAAGATCCCCTGGAGGAAGAAATGGCAACCCACTCCAGTATTCTTGCTTGGAGAATCCCATGGACAGAGGAGCCTGGCAGGCTGCAGTCCACGGGGTCGCAGAGTCGGACACGACTGAGCGATTTCACTTCCACTTTCTTTACCGACTGAGCCACCAGGGAAGCCCATAGTTTTTCATATGTATATTGGGTATATATACGATCAAAAAATGTTTGGAGACTACTGTGTATTAGTACAGGCCTCCCAGGTGGCACTAGTGGTAAAGAACCTGCCTGCCAATGTAGGAGACGTAAGAGACCGGGGGTTCAATCCCTGGGTTGGAAAGATGCCCTGGAAAAGGGCATGGCAACCCACTCCAGTAATCTTGCCTGAAGAATCCCATGGACAGAGAAGTCTGGTGAGTTACAGTCCATAGGGTCGCAAGGAGATGGACATAACTGAAGCAACAGCATACATGCATATATGTTAGTATATGTTTTTAAAAACATACATTTTTTATAATCTTCTCTTTTGTTTTAGCATTTTGAGAAAATCAAGAGTTCCTCTGTGTGGTAACCCATGTTGTTAATGATGGAGTAGGCCTATTTGTTACCTACATTTTATAATGCTAAGTAAGACTTGTTATGTAAAAAGATTCATTACTAAGATCTGGCCTGGCAGACTTGAGTCTTTAGATCAAGGAAATTCTCTTCTTGGTGTTGGAGGAGCTTTGGCTTTTGTGGAACCTGCCCCTTGTTCTGGAGCACCACACCCTCCTGCCTGCTGTCAAGTGTTGGGAAATGGGGGACACAGAGAATGTGGAGTGCTGTGTGCCTGTTCCACCATTTAGCCCAGCCCAGAGTGTGACCTCTGGGGACCTACATGCACCCATTAATGTCTTAAAGCAACGGATTGGGATGTCACCCAGAAACTTCTCAGCCTTACCAGTTTGCTCATTGGAGCTTTTTTCTTGGTACAGAATGCCTCATTTCAAAGCCATAAAATCCTTGCTTCAAAAGGTCTTCTCCCCTTCACCCCAAGAATATGTTTCCTATTATTATAAAAATTGCTTATCAAAAACCTCTATTAATGAAGTGAATAAATGCTTCCAGGCTGTCAGGAGCCTTTTTTCTTTTAAAAGGTTTCTTTTTATTATGTGTAACATAGGCAAACCCCACTCCAATACTCTTGCCTGGAAGATCCCATGGACGGAGGAGCCTAGTGGGCTGCAGTCCATGGGGTCTCAAAGAGTCGGACACGACTGAGCGACTTCCCTTTCACTTTTCCCTTCCATGCCTGGAGAATCCCAGGGACGGGGGAGCCTGGTGGGCTGCCGTCTATGGGTCACACAGGGTCAGACACGACTGAAGCGACTTAGCAGCAGCAACATAGGCGAAATTGTTTGTCGGTACATTTTTAAAGTA
Organism: Madoqua kirkii; assembly: GCA_006408675.1. Taxonomy (NCBI): domain Eukaryota; kingdom Metazoa; phylum Chordata; class Mammalia; order Artiodactyla; family Bovidae; genus Madoqua; species Madoqua kirkii. The sequence goes on from SJYC01074484.1 coordinate 29,531, forward strand.
TTTCACGTGTTCTGATTTTTTCCACTGCCAAATCACTGTGTTTCTCCAAAGTCATAAATCTTTCGAGATGAGATAGCCCTTAAAATTTTTTTTTTTGCTGAATCTACAGTTATCATGTCTGTCAGCCTACATTTCTTTTAGTTGGGCCTCTTTAATCTCCAGTGGAATATGGACACACTTTAAAATTGTCCACTTATAATCTTTGGGATCCAATTTCCTCAAGCAGTTTACTTTAGGACTGTGTTTAGGGTCAGGATATGGATCTGCCGAGTTCTGAATTTAAACACCCTCAAAATATGTATTAAGTTCAAATCACATTCATTCCTAGGCTATCCTGCCCTAGAGCAGTACAGATCATTGGAGTATGCCAGTACCTTTTTAAAACCGGACAGCCGGGTTCTCAAGATAAAATTTCTAAAATAAAAAAGCCATCTTTGTTTCATGCCAGCATTAAAATTAGAGTACTAAATCAATACAGCTGATAATTTAAAGGCTTAAGCTAGGAGGGGAAAGCGTCGGCTCTGTAGTCGTGGACGCCATGGGTATAGTCATCAGTGCACACCCATCACTTGACCCTGAGTCTGGTTAAGATAGAAGCTTTTGTTTTCATTCGGGTTTTAGTGTTGAGTATTTTAATCTGATGGGGGGCTTCCCAAGTGGCTCAGTGGTAAAGAACCCAGCGGCCAATGTAAGAGAGGTGGATTCGATCCCCGGGTGGGGAAGATCCCCCCCCCCCCAAGG
>SJYC01074485.1:0-39204 GCA_006408675.1 Madoqua kirkii
AAGGAAGTGGCAACCCACTCCATATTCTTGCCGGGAAAATCCGCATGGACCGAGGAACCTGGAGGGTCCCAGTCCATGAGGTCGCAGAGAGTCGGACACGACTGAGTGACTAAACAGCAGCCACGTGGTGATGGGTACCTGCCGGGGCCGCCGGGACAGATCTCTTTCCTAGCCGTTCAGTGTGAGTGACCGCTGCCTATGTCTCGGCAGGATTGACAACTATCAGAAGCATGCTCTCTCGGATCCTCCCGACGCCGCCCACGTCTTGCTGGTCATCCCTTGCCCATGCTTCTCCAGCCTCACATTTAACTTACTTCGGAGACAGCCAGGCATTTTCTGTGTTCACTTTAAGTTTTGGGCCGCGCCTCAAGGCAGATGGAAGCATAGTTCCCCCACCAGGGATCAAACCCCTGTCTCTGGCAATGGAAGTGTGGAGTCTTAACCCCTGGACTGCCAGGGAAGTCTCTGATAACTTTGGATGTTAGTTAATATCTGTTGGGCCGTTGATTAGCTCGACCCTCTGTTATGTTTTAATGAAATGCCTCACCAGTGGATACGGGCATTCCGAGCGGTCGCACGCCTGGGCGGGACTACCCCTTTGGACCTTTTCCTGTGATGGACAGCTGTGACAGGGATTAGGGTTCTCCCAAGCCTGCATTTGACTATGACCGACCTGCCCTCATGGACGGGCTGAAAGGGAGTTACTGGGTACAGCCTTCCTGTGCCGCTCAGTTTTATTGTTTAAACTATGAGTCCAAGTTGCCAGATCTATTCGTTTTTCAAGTCAGATGTTTTAGAATTTGGAGGAAACCTAAAAGATTATGCATTTCAGCCTCCTCATTTTGTCCACAGGTGGCTGTTAGGTACTTCAGAAGGGTTCTCTCCCTTTCTTCTTTCTTGAGATTGAGACAATGCGTGGGTAGAAGAAAAATGATTTTGTGTCATATTTATAGAGCCTTGTTCTTACACACCTTTCCCCCCAAGCCTATTAGGGAGCTCATGCACCTAGACACTTAGGTTCTTGTTACCATCCTACCACTAAGAGACGACTCCTAGGGCAGGAGTGCTGGGTACACTGATTGTTTGGTGTCCTTAGTGACTACAACTAGAAGAGTGTTGAGCCTTGTAGGATTGGGACACACATTTTGTTCATTGTTAAGTTGTATCTGACAGTTTGTGACCCCAGGGACTGCAGCAGGCCAGGCTTCCAGGTCCTTCACTGTCTCCCAGAGTTTGCTTAAACTCAGATGTCCATTGAGTTGGTGATGCCATCCAACCATCTCATCCTCTCTCATCCCCTTTTCCTCCTGCCTTCAGTCTTTCCCAGCATCAGGGTCTTTTCAAATGAGTCAGTTTTTCACATCAGGTGGCCAAAGTATTGGAGCTTCCAGTGAATATTCAGGACTGATATCCTTTAGGATTGACTGGTTTGATCTCCTTGCAGTCCAAGGGACTCTCAAGAGTCTTCTCCAGCACACATTAGAAGTTGTTAAAAGGAATTTGGACAAAGTATATAGAACCTGTCTATGTACGACAGGTTTGTATGGGCTGTTCTGTGATGACACTGAGTCTACAGTTTAGCTTATTGCTGGCCATGCATACATACATCCTTGAAATGGTGGCTACAGGTTGTCAGTTCTGTGGCAGAAGTTGGAACAAATAATATAATACTAAGGCAGTGGCAAGAAGGGCCAGCTATCGGTCAGCCGTAGTTCTTTAACGAGTAGCAACACATATCCTAATGGAGATATCCTCATTATGATCTGTAGTTTCAAATTACTTAAAAAGACTTTCTAAGCAGAAAAGAATTTGATTCATGTATATGGAAGGAAAGATATTTGCATGCACATGGTATATATATATACATTCATTCATTCTAATTTGAATATAAGATACAACTTTTCAGATATTTGAAGTGTCTTATCATGACAGATTGAAAAGATCATTGTGTAGCTGTCTTTAAAGCCTCTTGATTATTTTATTTTAAAATTCTCAATTAAAACATTTATTGATGATCATTGTAAATTCACATGCAGCTATTAAGGCAGAGAGCCCCTTTGCTGCACTCGGCTCAGTTTCTTCCAGTGGTAGTGTTTTTGCAAAATTGTGTGTCACAATCAGGATTTTGACAGTAGTAAAATTCATCCATCTCAGGCTTTCCTGGTTTTACTTGTACTAAATTGCGTATGCTGTGAAATTCTATACAGTTTCACTTTCTGGGTGGGTCCATGTGTCCACTGCCACAGTAAGGAAACTGAACAGTTTCAGCACCCACCCGAGAATCTCTTGTGTTGCCCTTTTATAATCCCACTCACTTCCTTCCTGGTTTCCATCCATACTCCCTCACCACCTCCCTCCATTCCTAATCCCTGCCAACCACTAATCTGTCCTTTCTTAAAGTTTTGTCATCTGAAAAATGTCACATAAATGGCATCATACAGTAGGTGACCTTTTGGGATTGGCCTTTTTCCTCTTACCGTAATTTCTCTGAGATTTATTCAAGTCTTAGGAATCCGCAGTGTATTCTTTTCTATTGCTGAGCATTCCATACTGTGGGTGTACCGGTTTTTATTTAGCTGTACACCTATTGAAGGAAATCAGGCTAATTCCAATTTTGGGCTGTTACAAATAACATTGCAGTGAGCGCTTGTGCAAGATGAGTTTTCATTTTTCTGGCATAAAAGAATAGGAGTGCAGTTGCCGGGACATATGGTGGTTGCATGTTTATAAGAAACTGCCACACTGGTTTGCAGAGCAGCTGCACCATTTTACGTTCCTACCAGCAGTGTGTGAGTTTTCCTGTTTCTCCACATCTTCACCAGTATTTGGTGTTGCTATTTTTATTTTATTTTATTTTTTTAGCCATTTAAAAGTAATTAAGTATGTCCAGTTTAGCAGGTGTTTAAGAGGATCACAGAACAAGTATATCTTGATCACTCTTACTGGAATTCAGTGTTCTAAAATTAATTTTTGTGTTTTGAGCCTAGAAGCTTTCCATGCCCTCAGTAGGTGTCATCTCCCCCTCTCTCTGCAGAGGCAGGTTCAGTGTAAATGTACAATTTTGAGCTTAAAGGTTTTATTAGCTAAAGTCCTTGAATCTTTGCTGAGACTGTACTAGGCACAAGTTTTAGTTCTTCACGTAGATCACTTTGTAAATCTGAATTTTTAAAAATTTTATTAGAAACTCAAAAGTTAGCCATTGACTATCCACATAGTTAGGAATACTTTCATTACTTTAGCTATTTTGTTCTCCGGCCTAGAATATTCCACTGTAGTAGTTTATCACAGCTGAGGAGTTGTTTGGAATATGGTAACCACGTGGACCTAGGATGGCAACAGACCCCAGCACTTGAAACAGTGTGTTGAACGTTTATCCGTGTTGCTTTATTCCATAGATGCCTTCTTTCCATTCATGTGGAAAGTTGTGGTAATGTTTATATCTTTATCTCATATGAGTAAATCATACTCCATGGATCATCATGAGTGGAAATCTATAAAATGGAGGGTGTGGTCCCTGTGAACAGGATGTGAGAAGCAAGCTTTTCTAGATTCCCTTAGCTTTACATTTCTGAGAAGAATATTTTTTTTCTCGCCAAATTAAAATCCCTGTTTTATAAGTATCACAAAGAGGTTTTCATCTTGCCACCCTACTACTTCTCTCATCCTTATCTGCTAGACAGCTTTTCATGTGACGTGTTTGTTTTTGTTTTGTATATTAACAGGTGACAATTAAAGGATTTGAACCTTTAATTCAGTTTGCCTACACTGCTAAACTGATACTCAGTAAGGACAATGTGGATGAGGTGTACAAGTGTGTGGAATTTTTAGGCATACCTGATATTGAGGAATCCTGCTTTCAGTTTCTCAAATACAAGTTTCTGGACTCCACTGCATACAGCAGGAATGCCCCAGAAAAAAATGCTTCTCCTCGCCTTGCCAGAAACCAGATTTTAAGTTTTCACTTTTGGACCAGAAGGATTTAGAAATTGATGAGGTGGAGGAATTTCTAGACAACAAAAATGTCCAAACCCCTCACTGTAAACTACGTAGGTATCAAGGCAGTGCAAAAGCAACTCCTCCTCTGCAGGACAGTGCCAGCCAAACATGTGAATCCATATGCTTAGAAAAGGACGCTCCCCTGGCTCTGCCGTCTTTATGCCCCAAATACCGAAAATTCCAGAAAGCGTTTGGAACTGACAGAGTCCGAACTGTGGAGTCCGGTGTCAAAGACATTCAGGCTGCCTCTGTTCAGCCACATGAGCCGTCGGAAAATGAGTCTCTAGGAGGAATCCAGGACTGTGCAGACTTGCAAGTGATTTTAAAATGTGAAGAAAGTCAGTCAGTGATGGAACATGAAGAAGCCAAGAAGAAAGATCCCGCTTCCCAGGGCTCATCCGGAAAAACAGAAACGACTTCCTGCCCCTCAAGTTCTTCAGAACCCCACGGGCTCTACTCTCTGTCTCTCTTACACACGTACGACCAGTACAGTGACTTGAATTTTGCTGGCATGCAAAACACAACAGTGTTAACAGAAAAGCCTTCATCGGGTTCCAATGTGCGAGAAGAGAAGTCTTTTGGGGAGAGTCCAGATGTGAAATCAGACTCCGGCCCCAGGAAGGAGAGTGGCCTTGCCGCGAGTGATCTGAGCAGCGTGGAGCGAGAGGTGGCGGAGCACCTCGCAAAGGGCTTCTGGAGTGACATCTGCACTGTGGACTCTCCCTGCCAAATGCAGTTGTCACCTGCCGTGGCCAAAGATGGCCCAGAGCAGAACTACCCCCAGAAGCGGTCTGAGTGTCCCTGGTTAGGTATCAGGATCAGCGAGAGCCCGGAACCGGGCCAGAGGACTTTCACGACCTTGAGTTCTGTCAATTGCCCTTTTATAAGCACTCTGAGTCCCGAGGGCTGTTCCAGCAGCCTGAAATTGGAACCGATGACTATGTTTCAGAGCCCCAACAGGAGCCTTGTCCCTACGCTTGTGTGATCAGCTTGGGAGATGACTCAGAGACAGATACCGAAGGGGACAGTGAGCCCTGTTCAGCCAGAGAACAAGAGTGTGAGGTGAGTGGAAAAGGAGTGTGTGCTCAAGTCATTGTTTGACCACCGTTAACTGGGCTGACTATGTCTGCTGCTGTTGGGAATGTCATCTGGCTCAGGGAGGGAGGAGGAAACCCATACTCAGTTAATTATACCACCGTATGATACATACCAGGAGGGGATGATGAAGTTGGAAGGACTGCTGCGTACCTTTATTTCAAGTAGATGTATTTGTTCTGTTAACCCGGGAGTAGATTCCCGAATTGGCTATGTAACTGTTTAAATCAAGTGCCAGGTCCCAAGAAAAAGAATAATGATTCTCTAGTCATTAGATGATTAACTCCTGGTTAAATACAGCATATATTCAGTCTTATTCACTGCCACAAAGACGTCTAGACGTGGGACTTAGTCACTTAGCAATGACTTAGCGATGACCAGTTGCAGGAATGTGGCTTCCGGTCCAGAGATTTCTTTATACTAGTTTCTCATAGCTATAAATTTTTTTCTTAGTTTTCCTTAGTCATTTCATCTATTAATTCAAAGAATGTCTTAATAATTTAGCATGAACTACATGTAACCAGTATGTCATTAATCATACTAATCTTGATCTGTGTACTTCGTGTATAAATGTTTGTATTTGATAGATGCTTTTTTATAAAACTTGACTATATATAGTTCCAGTAATAATAAAGGCTTGTTAGTTCTTTATCATCATAGACAATGAAGAGGTTTTTATCCCCCCTTGGCTTTGGAAGGAGGTCTTTCATTATTTAAGAAGTAATACGTAAGCATGAAGTTATATATATCGATTTTTGTATGACATTTGTAAATGCAGTGCTTAAAACTATGACAAAGTGTTTAAATGAAACATTTAAGAAATTTTAGAATATTTTATGTAACTAATTTATCTTTGGTTTGGGTAAAAATACATTTAAAACACTTTAGAAAATGCCTTAAAGATCTCTATGGGATATTGACATGCCCTAGTAAAATAATTTGAATTCTGTTTTCTCATCGTAAGTACATTAATATTTGTGTTTATGATGTTTGATTTGCAAAAAAAAAATCTGCTTCACAATTTCTCTTCTAAACTGTCTCAAAAATAGAACAGAAATAATGAAGAAAAAAAAGAAAGAAATGTATAGAGATTGGGGATAGAGGGGTTTTTTTAAGTTTAAAGTTCCCTGGAAAACATAGATGTATATTTTCCACTTCCTAGTTTTAAGTAAAACCAAAAAATGCAGCAATTATTGCTAATGTTTATTTCACCTTCTAGGTAAAATTGCCATTTAATGCACAACGAATAATTTCACTCTCTCGAAATGATTTTCAATCTTTGTTGAAAATGCACAAACTGACTCCAGAACAGCTGGATTGCATCCATGATATTCGGAGAAGAAGTAAAAACAGAATTGCTGCACAGCGCTGTCGCAAGAGGAAACTTGACTGTATACAGAATCTGGAATCAGAAATTGAAAAGCTGGTGAGTCTAGAAGTTTCTTTTTATTCTAATTCCAACAGTTCATTCTGTCTTTTTATAGGAAATAGCTGTTTCAATTCCTAAGTCAGATATAATGTTCAATTATTTTAAAATTTGCCAATTAATATTAAAAAATATGTGATATTTCAGAAAGATAAGCAGATAAAAAACAATGAGGATTTTCATAATTTTACCTAAGCAAGTGTTTTATGTATGTAGTGTGGTACTGTCATATATAAGTGGAACTATTTCTGTGTGTCTTTGTAAAAAATGATTTATAGATTAAAGATAATTTCACTATCTAATTCTGGTGGTTGAGTAAAAATGAAAGAAATGATAAAACACTTTAATCACTTTGTGTTGTGCTTGGTGTCTGGAAATGGTAATGTTTCAGTTGTTGGTTTTAATGAACCATAACTTGTTTTGGTTGATAGCAAAGTGAACCAGCCAACTTGAAACTTTCATCTAAGGGAAAAATTCATGTGCTAATATAAATAGAAAATTTTAATACCTAATGAGATCCTCAGGGATAAGAATGCCTACTTTGTTACATCTTATTTTTTATTCCAGCATCAAAACAGAAATTAACTAAAAAATGGATTAATTTTCACTGATGTTTCTTTGTACAGTAGTGGTTGGTACTAATAGAAGGAAGCATTGTGAAGAAAGATAACTGATAGTGCAAGCTAAAACCCTGAGACAGTGTCTAGATGCGGTAAAAGCGTTCATTGAATGTTCCGTTTTCCGTGTGTGCACGGTGTCACTAAGTTGTGCCTGACTCCTTTCGACGCCCCAGAATGTAGCCCACCAGGTTCCTCTCTCCATGGCATGCTCTAGGCAAGAATACCAGCGTGGGTTGGCATGTCCTGCTCCCGGGGCTGTTCCCCACCTAGAGGGCGAACGCCGGCTCCCACAGCTCCGCATTGCACGTAGATTCTTTACTGTCTGAGCCACCAGGGAAGCCTGTGTAACTCTGGGCAGGCTATGTAATACCTTTGTCCCTCAGTTTTCTTCTCTGTAAGATGGGATAATACCAGTTATTACTTTACAGAAATGAGTATTCATTTATGAAGATTATTGTTGTTTAGTCGCTAAGTCGTGTCCAACTCTTTTGTGAGCCCCATGAACTATATGTAGCCTGCCAGGCTTCTCTGCCCATAGCGTTTCCTAGGCAAAAATATTGGAAGTGAAGTGAAGTGTCTCAGCTGTGTCCTACTCTTTGCAACCCCATGGACTGTGCTGGGCTCCTCCATCTGTGGGATTTTCCAGGCAAGAATACTGGAGTGAGTTGCATTTCCCTCTGCAGTTTATGAAGATTAAATGAGCTAATACATCTAAGTCTTTAGAAAAATGCCTGGTACATAGTACTCAATAAATATTACTTTCTTCTTATTATTGCTGTACTATTATTTATCAATTTTCAGTTTTCTCTCCCTTGATTGTTCCTTTCCTAATGTCTCTGTCTATGCTGTAGGCTCTGGGTTTGGACCTCACTGTTTATATTGCCTCTTTCATTATATAAAGATTCCTTTCATGTCGTCGGTGGAATAACTCTTGGTTAATTTTCAATAGAAGGGAATATTTGGTTTTCCCATGGTTCTTAGGAAATTTTTGTAGTTGCTTCTAAGAGTAATAGCCTAATAGACTGCGGATGGATCAGCACGTGAAAAAAAGTATTTTGATTACAAAACGAATAATGATTTGCAAATAGTATTTTTAAGGTGGGTCAGTGAAATAAAAACCATGTGTGAGGCATGCTTCAGTTCAGTTCAGTTGCTCAGTCATGTCCGGCTCTTTATCAGACTCATGGACTGCAGCACTCCAGGCTTCCCTGTCCATCACCAATTCCCAGAGCTTGCTCCAACTCAGTGCCCACTGACTCAATGATGCCATCCAGCCATCTCATCCTCTGTCGTCCCCTTCTCCCACCTTCAGTCTTTCCCCAGCATCAAGGTCTTTTCCAGTGAGTCAATTCTTCACATCAGGTAGCCAGAGTATTAGAGCTTCAGCTTAAGTATCAGTCCTTCCAGTGAATATTCAGGGTTGATTTCCTTTAGGACTGACTGGTTTGATCTCCTTGCAGTCCAAGGAACTTTCAAGAGTCTTCTCCAACACCACAGTTTAAAAGCATAAATTCTTTGGCACTCAGCTGTCTTTATCGTCCAACTCTCACATCCATACATGACTACTGGAAAAACTGTAGCTTTGACTAGATGGAACTTTGTCAGCAAAGTAGTGTCTCTGCTTTTTAATACACTAAGTTTGTAGCTTTTCTTCCAAGGAGTAAATGTCTTTTAAGCATGCTTCAGGTGGTCTTTGTATGCTGGGAAAGCCAAAAGGAGATGTAAATTTGAATTTAGTAAACTGAGTTGTATTTTTCAACAAGAAGTCCTGTAGGAGCCTGTCAGTAACCTTTGAAGAAAAAAAAGGCGAGTATTTATTTGGTCGATAAATTGGTGGCATTGACTTTTAATCTTTATTTAAGATTTGATAGTATGTTAGATGGAGAAGGCAGTGGCAACCCACTCCAGTACTCTTGCCTGGAAAGTCCCATGGACCGGAGGAGCCTGGTGGGCTGCGGTCCATGGGGTCACTACGAGTCAGGCACGACTGAGCAACCTCACTTTCACTTTTCACTTTCCTGCATTGGGGAAGGAAATGGCAATCCACTCCAGTGTTCTTGCCTGGAGAATCCCAGGGATGGGGGAGCCTGGTGGGCTTCCACCTGTGGGGTCACACAGAGTCAGACACGACTGTAGTGACTTAGCAGTAGTATGTTAGAGGTTAGGTATTAATTCAGTATCACTTTTACTGTAATAGTTGAATATCTGTAATTTACAAACCAAAATCATGACTTTTCTTTTACCAGTAAATATAAGATCTTGAACAAAGTTCAAGAATCATTCAACTTGTTAACGTGTTTGACTTACAAAGCTGTCATCTTTATAGGATTCTTCTCAAGGTCTATGTTTATTCTTTCCTGTAAGATGAAATCAGAAGTTAGCAAATATGTGTCTCTGATACCATTGTGATCTCAAACAAAGGTAACCTTGAAGTAAACTTTGCTTTTTAAAGAAAATTAATAAATTGCCCAAGTGTAATTTCTCTTAAAAGAAATCAGACATTGATTGATACCAACTTATAAGTGATCAGAAATCACGGTATTCACAAAGTTCTGGAACTCGGGGTTGAGAGTTCACACATCGTTTTGTTTCACTGCCCTTGTCCAGGATGATGGTATAGGAGTCAAATGATCTCATCTGTCTTTGTAAAGGGAATGTGTTAGCCACTCAGTCGTGTGTGACTGTATGCGCTCCTGTGGATTGTCTCCAGGCAAGAATACTGGAGTGGGTAGTAGCCTTTCACTTCTCCAGGGGATCTTCCCAACCCAGGGATCAAACCCAGATCTCCTGCACTGAAGGCAGACTTTTGACAGTCTGAGCCAGCAGGGAAGCCCAGTCTGTCTTTACTGCTTTGAATTTTGTCATGAAGATTATTGTATTAAAAACAACCCTTTTCTGGTCACAGTCTAACTACTGCTCTAGTCACACATGCACTGCCATCTCCAGTGGGCCCTCTGGGGCCTCCCGGCTGCCACTCTGTGAGGCCCTTGAGCAGCATGTCTTGAAATGTGGCCTGCATACAATTGGCATCAGAGTTACCCAGGAGTCCACTTTCAAAATGCTCCCTCTGGAGCCCCACCCCAGACCTGTGGGAGGGGCCCAGGAACATGCATTCTGCAAGTTTCCAGTGTGAGTCTTTATTATGCATACTAAGTTTCTAGAACCTACTGCACTAGAACACAGAAATCAGATGGAGGCTTTGGAGTCAAACAGCTGAAAACTCTGCCTGGCCCCTTGGTGGCTTTGGAGAGGTCGTTGCCTCTCTAAAACCCAATCCTCTCATCAATAACAAGGAGATGAGAATAGTATCTCCCTCAGGTCTGGTGCGAGGATGAGATGCAGCCAGAGATGGAAGGCTTTTTGTCCTGCCCTGCACATGTTCAGGGCTCAGTAAAAATTAGTAGTTATGTTTTCTGCGAGTATTTGCTTTTCATTCCATATTAAATGTACTGGGTACCAGGGGAATCAAAGATCAGTGAGATGTAGCCCTTGCCAATAAAATGCTTAGAGTCTCATAGGGAGCCAGCTTTGTGTTTTTATTTGTTCTTGAGAATCATCTCCCTCCTCTCCATTCTAGAAATTTCAAGCTTGCAGAAAGTTAAATGGATAGTGCGGTAAACAACCATGTACTTCCTGGGTGGACTCACAGTCACTGACATTTTGCCATCTTTGCTTCCTGCCTCTTTCTGTGGGTCCTGGTCTCTGTCTCTCTGGCCAGGTCTGTGTCCCCTGCTCTGCTTGGCTGGTCTCTGGGCCTTTGTCCCTCTGTCCCTGTCAGCCAGTCTTGGATTCTTTGTACCTGAAGTTGGGTGATCTCACTATACTCCCTGTCCATCTTTATGGCTCTTGTTTTCTGAATCACTTGAAACCTATTACATTATGACATTTCACCTCTAAATACTTAAATATAAATCTTCTAAAATGACATTTTTTGATATCTTTATCAAATATTTACAAATATCTTTGTCATACCTGAGAAAATTAATAATCTGAAATAACATATGTAATTCCTATTCAAATTACCCTTATTGTCCCCAGGTATACTTTATATATATTTTTTCTTTGCAAAGTAGGGGCCAATTCTCACATGAAGTTTTTAGTTTTGTCTTTAGTCTCTCAGTCTACAACAAATCCTCCCCCTTCCCCCTCCATTTTTTTTAATTAAAAAAAAATTTTGTTTTCTAGGAGAGTATAGTTGATTAACAATGTTGTGTTAGTTTTAAATATAGCAGTGGGTACATGTCAATCGCTTGCTCACTCACTTGTGTCTGCCTCTTTGTGACCCCATGGACTAGAGCCTGTCAGGGTCCTCTGGGGATTCTCCAGGCAAAAATGCTGGAGTGGGTCACCATTTCCTCCTCCAGGACATGTCAGTATGGCTGAGTAATGTTCCATTGTGTGTGTGTATATATATTAGAACTGAGTCAAATGCATCCCTTTTTATGGTGCGTAATATTCCATTGTGTATATGTTCCACAGCTGCTTTGTCCATTCATCTGTTGATGGACATCTAGGTTGCTTCCATGTCCTAGCTATTGTGAATAGTGCTGTGATGAACATTGGGGTACGTGTATCTTTTCAGTTATGGTTCCCTCGGGGTATATGCCCAGTACTCCCTCCTGCTATTTTTTAATAAGTTTTATAAGAGTCCAGGCCAGCGTTCTCATGAAATGTCACACTTTTGATGTTTCTCTGATCATTTTCCCTTGGTTTTATGTAACTCCTTCCTTCCCTCTCTGTATTTCATGTGAACTGTGAAAGTGTGTGTTCTTAGATCGAGATTAAACATTCATCATTGGGTCCTTCATACTGGGTCACTCAGAGAGACACCATGTCAGGGTGTTATTCCACTTGGTTGCATGGGGGCAGATCATGTACCAGTTTGTTTTTCTTGTCCTGTTTTTTGCCTTTGTGGTTGTTTCCTGTGGACTGCTAATTAGGCACTTGGTGAATATCTGGTTCCGCAACACTCCTTTGTCCTTCAGCTCTGTCATCCCACTTACATTTATTGGTACTCCTCTTTAAAAAGAACTTTCCTTCCCTCCTCTTTTCCCTCCCTCTGACCACATCCTTTTAGTATCACAGTGGACTCACGGGTTAATTTTTTTCTAGTTTAATTTCTTAGAACTCACAATAGTCATTGGTAGTCTTGATGTCAGTATTTCCCCAGGCTTGCTAGGGGGGAGAGCCATCCTCCTCAGTCAGCTGGTGTGTGCTTTTGACATGACCCCGTTAGTGTGCCTGTGCCTTTACAACAGCATCTCATGGGTTTACCTTGTGTCTGTGTGCATGCTCAGTCATGTCTGACTCTTTGCCACCCTGTGGACTGTGGCCTGCCAGGCTCCTCTGTCCATGAGATTCTCCAGGCGAGAAGACTAGAGTGGGTTGCCATGCTATCCTCCCAGGGATCTTCCCAACCCAGGGATCAAACCCAAGTCTCCTGCGCTGACAGGCGGATTCTTTACCCCTGAGCCACCTGGGAAGCTGTCTCTTGTTCCAAGATGGGGAGCCACCCCTTTCTGTAGAAATCCCTAGTTTCTTATAGTAGGTATTAGACTTCAGAATGCATGCTTGCTGCTGGAGAGTTGCTCCTTCTGTGTGTGTGTGTGTGTGTGTGTGTGTGTGTGTGTGTGTGTGTGTGTGAAATATCATGTGTTCATTCAGGATATACATCATGCTTCAGTAAATAGGGGCTTTCCTGGTGGCTCAGATGGTAAAGCGTCTGCCTACAATGCAGACTGGGGTTCGATCCCTGGGTCGAAAGGATCCCCTGGAGAAGGAAATGGCAACCCACTCCAGTATTCTTGCCTGGAAAATCCCATGGACTGAGGAGCCTGGTAGGCTACAGTCCATGGGGTCACGAAGAGCTGGACATGACTAAGCGACTTCACTTTCATTTTCAGTAAATAGAAGTATGTACCTTGCAATAGAAAAATTCAGTGTTTCTTATTCAGTGCAAAGTTTTTCAAAGTCTTAGATGGCCCTGAAATATTTAAAACCTGACTACCCATAGTTGGAGTCACCTGCAGTTTTGTAGAAAAACTTTAATATAAAACCACAGCAGTACTTTTGTGCAAAGCAGGTTTCTTTTTAAAGGTTGGCCATTGTAGATGGCTACTGTGAAGCAACCTGTCTAAATGTTTAACTGGCAACATTTAACAGTTCCAGCTCCCCTGAAGTTGCCAAAGAGCAGAAGGCCAGGAGATTTGTCATACATTTCACAAGAGAAATCTTTGACCCTCTGTCAACATTTATTTACTCTTACCTTATAACCAGCTTGATGGTTTGGTTTTCTAGCTCATACTAGATTAGGCACAGTGCAGAGGTAGAATCGGAAGGATGAGGTGGTACAGTGAGAGGAAAAAAGACACGCTGTCCGCAGCAACCAGCGATGGCGGACAGGGCGGCCAGGACTGGGAAAACCTGAGCAAAACTTCATGGTAGGCTTTCTTACAGGGGTAATCATTTCACATGAACATAATAACAGGAGCAATAGGAGTAATAATTGTGTTTCTCAGTTGTGTCCGAGTCTCTGTGTCTGCACAGATTGTAGCCTGCCAGGCTCCTCTGCCCGTGAGATTTTCCAGGCAAGAATACTGGAGCGGGTTGCCATTTCCTCCTCTAAGGGATTTCCTGACCCAGGGATTGAACCCGAGTCTGTTGGCATCTCCTGCATTGTCAGGCAGATTCTTGACCAGTAGCGCCACCTGGGAAACCTTGGTGGCTCAGTGGTAAAGAACCCACCTGCAGTGTAAGAGATGTGGCAGGAACCTTGGATTCAGTTCCTGAGCTAGGAAGATCCCCTGGACAAGGAAATAGCAACCCACTCTAGTGTGTCTAGTAAGTCCTATGGAAAGCCCAGGGTCGCAAAAGAGTTGGACACGACTTAGCAACTAAATAGCAATAATAGTAATTAATAAACACAATTCCCCTCCCCCTCCATTCTTCACATGTCAGTGACTTTGGGCATGTTAAATCTGAAACCCATCTGTAAAATGTGTGTGATATTCCTGAAATCAGCAGTCACAATAGTGAGGATTACATAGTTGAAATGACATGTTTGGAAACATTTAGCACAATGTCTGGCACAGCTAATGTCCAGTCATTATTAGAATCTTTGGAGTTATGATCACTTCGCTTGTGCTTTTGTGAAGGTTGTATTTCATCCCGAGTCCGCACTGGTTTATCTGCCGTCCACAGATCCAAAAAACTCTGAAAACCATGCAAATCTGTTGCAACTATTTGGGCCAAAAAACTGACTCAAGGCTAGATCAGGGAACCCAGTCGTTATGTATCCTGCTTTGTCTGTTGATGCTTTCGTGTGTCTTATTTAGAAATGGGAAGGTGTCTGACAGTGGGGTGCTGCTTCAGATGCTGCTGGAGGAATTACGTGTGCATCTATATTTTCTCTCTAGAATCTTGAGAAGTTCTGAACCCAAAGATATGTGTAGGCCTGTTAGGGATGAGGGTTTACAGGCCTCAGTATTGAGTATATTTTTGAATGGAATTGGTAGGAAAAGTTCCCCATGACCTTCCATGATGGGGAGGCGCTATGGATATGAATGAATGCACACCCTAGCCATGTTGATGAGCTCATCAACACACCTCACCGTATTCTCTTTCTCGTCTACAGCAAAACGAAAAGGAGAGCTTGTTGAAGGAGAGGGATCACATTTTGTCCACGCTGGGCGAGACCAAGCAGAACCTGACCGGGCTTTGCCAGCAAGTCTGTAAAGAAGCAGCTCTGAGTCAAGAACAGATACAGATCCTCGCCAAGTACTCAGCCTCCGACTGCCCACTCTCCCTGTTAATTTCCGAGAAAGGCAAGAGCACTCCTGATGGTGAGCTCGCATTATCCTCGATCCTGAGTCTGTCTGAAAGGCCCGCGGCTGGACTGCCTGCTGGGGAGCCCAGCCAGTGTTACCCCAGCACCAAGGGCGGCGAGGTGGGCGGTGTGCGGGGCCAGGAGTCCCAGACGGCTGCCAGCACCCTCTCGAGCCGAGGGAACCCTGTCGCCAGAGCGGGGGCATCTCAGACTTCTGTCAGCAGATGACCGACAAGTGTACTACTGATGAGTAAACGCACCTCCGGCTGCTTCCTACTGACGTTTTGACATTGTCTTAAAAGCCTGATACGGCCACCCGTCTCTTGACAGTATGGTTTGTCTTCCTTTGTACTTTGCTGTTAAGGGAATTCCTTTGACGTCAGCCTTTGACTTTTCCTTCATTTCCACAGGAGAGGCAGAAATGATCTGCCACTTGGATGCCGAAAATTCCCACGTGGAAATGCAGTAAGGCTTTGAAAGAAAGAAAGAAACAAACTAAAGTCGCTCAGTCATGTCTGACTCTTTGTGACCCCATGGACTGTCGCATATACCAGGCTCCTCTGTCCATGGGATTTTCCAGCTAGGGTACTGAAAACTCCTCAGTTTTAAAGAATAACAGCTGTTAGCAATGATTCTTCCCAGTGTTCAAAATAAATAAGAAAGTGAAAAACTGTAGCATATCAAACAATAAACAGGTTGGAACCTCTGCAGACACTTCCTGCTCTAAAGAAATAGCCTGCAAAAGATTAATCATCTGGCCTTCTTACAACATACTGGTTTAAAAGAAAATTTTCTTCCAAGTAATCCTGACAGAGTTGCATGCTACTGAAAAGTAAGGTGTCACCTCCTTGGGCATACACCTCCTCGGGCATACTGCTGTAGGCCTGCAGTGGGAACACGTAGAGACCATCACTCCTGAACCTTGGCGTGTTGCTCTTTCAGCTCGTGCTAAAAGTGGAGACTGGTTGGCCTGCAGCTGTGATCCTGGGCTGTGTTGGAAACAGGGACCCCAGGCAGGAGGCTGGCCTTTGGCAGAGGCTCCTGATCCTCCTCAGTGTCGACTGTAAGAGTGCTGGCTGCATCCGCAGTGGATAAGCGTCATTTCCCTCTTTTCCTCTTCGTCTCTCCTACATCTGGGTCCAGCATGATCTTTCTGTTTTCTCACATTCTCGTCCTCTTGGGAGGAGATATAAACTCAGGACACAGTGACATGAGCTCCTGCGATGGCAGCCTTGTGTTAGCCTCCCTGGAATCCTGGAGGCCTCACCTGGGACAAGGCTGGGGGCCTGGCCGCCGAAGGCCACTCACACAAGGGAACCCGCTGTCACAGGGAAAGATGGCCTGCGTTTATCAGGAGTGGCAGTTCATTTCCCATCCTGTCTCTGAAATTCTGTGGTTTCTTTGTAAAAAGCATTAGGATAGATCAAAATGTGTCTACGACAACCATGCAGGTTTGTGAGATAGGCTAAAAACATAATTTTGTTCCATTTGTGGGTTTGAATTTGGAAGCCAGATTTAGTGTTGCTCTCCTCCCCAAATCTAGTGCATAAGGGCACACCCATCATTTTGGACTTGGGCATTTTAAAATAGGTCTTTGTGTTTATTCAGTCCTGTTTTAAGATAGTTTTCTAATAATCTGAACCCTTATCCCATGCCATTATGCAATGGTTCTTAGCCATTATGTGTTAGAGAAAGCTGTGGACCTATAAATGATGAAGCAACATTGAATATTTGCATGCAGAGAAACATTGCAGAATCCAGTTTGAAAGGGTATGGAAGGTAATTTTTAGGGTTTGGATTGGAGAGTACTTCATTTCACTGAGATTAGACACCTGACTTGTATAGGTTGCATCGTGAGTCTGGCAGAGGGCTTGTGTAGTTAACGTGTAGGACTGGCTCTGAAGCCAGTAGGCCTGTGAGGCGACCTGGGGACCAGGCTTCCCATTTCAGAGTAATTCATCAAATGTTTCCCTTTTTCATGGGGGTAGGTGTTGTGGGAGCTATTGCCACCATCTTTTCAGTGGTTTGTATGTTATTTCTATTATCAGCTTAGCTGTTGTAGGAGAAAACTAGTTGGACTTGTTTATTTTCTAGAGGCTTTTATAAGTACACCTAAGAATTTGTCAGGGAGAATATAATTCTATGATAATGAATCCCATACTACAAAACAGTGATCAATGGTGTGTGTGTGTGTGTGTGTGTGTGTGTGTGTGTGTGTATGTACACGTGTGTACTCCCATCTAGCTATTTCTGTGATACTTGTAATTTTAAATTCAAAATATAAAATAATATGAAACCTTTTCTGGTTTACAGCGTGTAAAGTCTTACCAAGCCGACGGACTCCTTCACTCCCTACCTCAGTGTGCACTCGGCTGTTTTCCGCACCGGTCTGTGTATGTGCAAACATCAGTCTTGTACTTTAATTGCTACTGTAAATAACTGCTTTGAGAGATTACTTCCTATTTTATGATGAAACCTAGCTGTCTCCAGAGTTTAAATACAATTTTTAAGGCACTTGGATTAAATTTCTCGCTACATAGAAACAGTTTAGCATTAAGGTTTATTTTAATGATCTCTAATTATCAGCCAAGTGTATTATTTCATAAAATAGAGCATTACTTTTAATAACCAGCATGTAATACAAGTAACTACACTACCTCATACTTACATGATTTTCAAGTTGTAATCCAGAGGAACAGAGAGATAAAAAATTTTTTATCTTTGTCTTTTGGCCATAAAGTGGGGAAGTTTTTTATATATTGCATAGCATTACACATTTATGCCTATTTTAACGTTAACTTCTAAAGAAGTTTTTTCTAAGAAAATTTGTTTTAAATTGACTTTTTTTGATGTTGCCGAAGACAAATGACAGGATTAGGTGTATACAGTGTATGTCTTTTCCTTCATGCAGAAGATTGCAGAGGTGGTTTTCAGTTTGTATATGGTGTATTTACACAATTATGGTTCCTTATTTTATGAGTTAGTCTTCTCACTGCTTGATGATTTTTAAAAGCTGTTAGGTCTAACTCAGTAAAATAACCATACCTTAAAGTGTTTCTCATTATTTGAATCCTGCAGCTGTAGCAAATAATTTGTTAAATTGCTATATTCAGAACAAACATGGATATAAATCTAAGTACTACATCTGTACATCTTATAATTTACTATAGCTTAATGCTTAACTAATTTAAAATAAGGAATCAAATTATTTGACACAGTAGACGATACAGGTTGCATGTGGACACTCAGCCACATTAACAACTTGGAGAAAAAAAACTAAAAAATGGCAATGTTATAATGAATTCTCAGGTGAACTTTTTTTCAGTTATGAAACATCTATTTTGAATTTGTAAATATTTTAACTGTTTTATTAAAGCGTGTAATAAACTATTCTTTGAAACCTGTTGGGCAGAATGAAAATGTAAAGCCATAATGGCAAAAGATGGCATACCGACTGTAAAATAAATAACAGCTATTGATTTTTTTTGTATCTTTCATAATATAATTTTCTAACAATGCAATAAAACCACTAAATTTATATATCCATATCCTATCAAGATGATGTTTCATTAAAGGTGAGCTTTCATAGTGCTTAATTTACATTTTCTTCCTAATGTGCTTACCCAAATATAGCGAAACTAGAAATGTTAGATGTTGATAGTAAAATGACAGTTCAATAAAAGTCTCAAAAATTGCTTCTGATCGACTAGATTTGTACATTCCATTTCCATTTTCTCACCTCTCTTACGAATTTACTAATTTTGGTCTTTTGGTCAATAAACAGTATGGCTCTGGCATCTGTATGAAGGAGTCTTTTTCATTAGTTGATTATCATGCCTGAAAAGAAGGTTCTCAGGAATCATCAGGTGTTTAAAGAAGCACAGGTTTTAACCTTGTTTCTGATTTAATTTTAGTCTTCGGCTAGCGCTGTAGGATTATTTAAGGGGTATCTCTTTCAGTCCTCAGTTTTGAAAAATGTATCTGCAGAATCAAATCAACCATGTTACATTCAGCTTCTAACCAGGCCTTTGTAATCATGCTTCGGGCAGCTGCTCAGTTACCAGCAATCCAGATGAAGGTCTTCTGGTCTAGTTATTGTGTCTCCTCTGGGGATAATGTTGCATGATGGGTGGAGGCTTAGTTTTGTCCTTAGGCATTGACTGTTTCTGGGGGAGAGACTTCACCGCTGCATAATACCTTCATGTGCTCTTATCTTTCCGAGGGGTTTTGGCACCCAGGATGGATTGAGGGAGAGAGAGCTCCCCCTAGGTGCTTGGAGGCCACATCCTTATGTGAACAGGCATATTCAGATTGGAGCCTCAGAAATGAGTAGGCTGCCCCTTGCAAAACAATGTTTAGACCTTAGAAAGCTGCCTTCCCAGGGATGTTTTCTCCTTTACATGGACTTAAAGCAATCCACAGGCACCTACAGACAAGCCATGTGGGATTGCAGAGGGACCAGCCTTAGATCCTCGGTCCTGCATACAGACTGGAATTGGGTGGCAAGCGTAGGGTCAGTGACACTGGCCTGGCACTGCCAGTTAAAAGCTAGAACCTTACCAGCACACTGTAATGTACTGGGACCCAGCTGCCTTGAAAAAAGCAGGAAAGCAGCGCACATGCTTCCTAGTTCTAGCAGCCCTGTAAAGTCCTCTCTGGAAGTCATGCCTTGAGGTTGCCTGCCCAGGCTCAGGGCTCACGCTGCTGGGCTTTGCTCACAGGCTGTTGTGCTCTTGGTGTTGCACGGGACCCCTACAGTCATGCTGCTGCAAACTCATTATTCCACGTTGCACACATTTTCTAAGGTCCTTTTGCTGTTTTTCAGTTGCTAAGTTGTGTCTCTTTTCAACCCCATAGACTGCAGCACACCAGGCTTCCCTATCCTTCAGCATCTCCCGGAGCTTGCTCAGATTCATGTCCATCAAGTCAGTGATGCTATCTAACCATCTCATCTTCTGTTGCCCCCTTCTCCCACCTTCAATCTTTCCCAGCATCAGAGTCTTTTCTGATGAGTTGGCTCTTTGCATCAAGTGGCCAGAGTATTGGAGCTTCAGCTTCAGTAGCAGTCCTTCCAATGAATATGCAGGACTGATCTCCTTTAGGATGGACTGGTTGGATCTCCTTGCAGTCCAAAGGAGTCTCAAGAGTCTTTTCCAACACCACAGTTCAAAAGCGTCAATTCTTTGGCACTCAGCCTTTATGGTCCAACTCTCATATCCATATATAACTACTGGAAAAACAATAGCTTTGACTATACTGACCTATTTTGGCAAAGTGATGTCTCTATTTTTTCATATGCTGTCTAAGTTTGTCATAGCTTTCCTTCCAAGAAGTAAGTATCTTTTAATTTCATGGATGCAGTCACCATTTGCAGTGATTCTGGAGCCCAAGAAAATAAAATCTCACTTTTTCCATTTTTCCCTTTTCTGTTTGCCATGAAGCAATGGGACCAGATACCATGATATTCACTATTTTGAATGTTGAGTTTTAAGAGAGCTTTTTCACCTTCTACTTTCATTTTCATGAAGAGGCTCTTTAGTTCCTCTTCATTTTCTGCACTTGAGTGGTATCATCGCATATCTGAACTTGTTGATATTTCTGCTGGCAATCTTGATTCCAGCTTGTGACTCATCCAGTCTGGCATTTTGCGTTATGTGCTCTGCATATAAGTTAAACAGGGTGACAAAATACAGCCTTTATGTACTTCTTTCCCAATTTTGAACCAGCCTATTATTTCATGCCCAGTTCTAACTGTTGCTTATTGACCTGCATGCCGGTGTCTTAGGAGCCAGGTAGGGTGGTCTGGTATTCCTCTCTCTTTTAAGAATGTCCGACGGTTTATTGTGATCCACACAGTCAGAGGCTTTAGCATAGCCAGTGAAGCAGAAACAGATGTTTTTCTGGAATTCCCTTGCTTTTTCTGTGGGCAGGGGTATTTCTGTCAGCTGAATTTAGGTCCATAGGCAGTAGAATCTGGCAAGTGGGCACTGAGTAGTATTGGGGAAACTGAATCGAGGAAACTCTCCGGGGTACTCGTCTGCCACAGCCTTTTGGCACACTGGGTATGTGTTCTGGGCATGTAGCTGTGCTAATGGTTGGATATTGGCTCAATTTCAAACCAAGTGCCACAAATACATGCTACTCGTGTGTGTCATGATTAACTCTGAGTCACTTTAGAGTCTTGGCATGGAGCCATTACCACTTCTGAATCTCCAAAGGAGTGCTGTTGATCCTGTGAAGGGTGACCCACACCTCTGCTGAAGTCCTGGCACCTGTGGCTTAAAGATGTCCACTCAGCCTTTTCAAAAGCCCACAGAGGCAGTTAGGACCCCACAGAAAGTTATATTTTACAAGTAAAATATAAGCCATAATGACTGTTCAAAAAGCTCACAGTCTGGTTTAAAACGTCTTAACCAAGCCACTTGTGCTACTGTGAAAACCCACTGGGCCCAGTGCAAGCCTCCAGGCAACACCAAAGTTAAGATCTTCTGGCCTCCACTGTGCGCCATGGTGCCAGGAGTTTCCAGATCACATGGGTCCTTCACCACCCGATTCTATTCTGATTGTGGTTTCAGTATCTCTAAACTGCCCTCCGCCCGCACCCCCCCCAACCCCACCCCACCCTGCCTCCACCAAATATTTGGTATCTGGGGAGCATTTCATAGTCCGATCCTGGGTGATGAGCAAGTAGAGAAATAAAATGAAGGAATGGTGGGTGGAAAACCAAAAGGAAACAATAAACCGTAGTTGAAGATGTAGCTTAGAGATCAGAGTGTGAGCTCCAGGACGGGGCAAGTTTGTGTCATCAGTTTGTTCCCTGCTGGAGGAAATGAACGTTTCCCTGCTCCTGGTTTCCATGAAGAGAGATTTTGAGAGACTTTCCTCTAAGCAGCAGCACACTGCTTGTACTGCCTCTGTTTCATCTGCATGGTTGTGCAGTGGGGCTGAACACAAGAGGTGCTGCAGGCATATCTCAAGAGGAAGAAGAAGGTCCATGCCCAAGTGGAGAATAGCCAAGTTATTTTTTCGAAATTCATGAATCAACTCCCACCTCTCCAGAGATGGAAGGGGTAAAGAGGTTAGCAAATGATCTCCCAGAAACCAGAGCGTAGGAGATTAAAGGGGAAATGTGGGAAGGAATTATGTGGAGGCAGTGACTCTGGTGGAGAAGAAGGCAATGGCAACTCCAGTGTTCTTGCCTGGAGACTCCCAGGGACGGGGAGCCTGGTGGGCTGCCGTCTCTGGGTCGCACAGAGTCAGACATGACTGAAGCGACTTAGCAGCAGCAGCAGTGACTCTGGTGACTTTGGAAAGCTTACGCTGTTTATTACTGGGTGTGTACTCAGTCGTGTCGGACTGTTTGTGGCCTTATGGAAAGCTTCCAAGAGGAGAAACAGCAAGATATAGAGAGAAGCAGGCCTCAGTGAAGGTCATGAGCTCACGTTCCCAGCCTCCCCACTTCCTTCTCTGCCTCTAGAGGTTCAGGGTTAAAAACAAAGTGTTACCTTGTGCTTAAGCCCAAACACTTCTTTTTCCTCTCCTTCACCTCTGTTACCTACACTGTTCTAGATTGTGGATGTTTATTTTCAGTTTTTAATTTGTTTTTATTCTGGCTGCACTGGGTCTTTTCGTGGTGGACAGGGCGTTCTCTAGTTGCGGTCCACGGGCTTGGTTCCCCCATCAGGGACTGAACTCCCGTCCCCTTCACTGGGCCACCAGGGAAGTCTCACTGTTCTAGAAGTGTAAATGAAAAGAGAATGGAAAGGATTTAAAAAACTGTCACATACCCTCTCTTCACTTAGAACTGTCTTTTCAGCGGACACTGTTTCCCTTCTCCCCCTTTAATTTCCATTACTCACTGTCTGGAAAGCCACTGTTTCCTAAACAGTTAACTTCATTCTTTCAGGAGACTGGATCTAAATAATTTTCTAGATACTGTCTTGTTAGACAGGTTTCTGGTGTGATGTTAATCTCTTTCGAGGCAGTCTTGCAAATAATACCCAGAGCACGATTAAATATGGAAATATTCACTGTAATTTAATCTTTCTAAAATAATCCCTCTTTGATCCACCTCAGAAACTTGGAGTCTTTTGCTTTGGACTGTTAATTTCAAAGAATTTTCTTTTGTGAAATCACTAAACTTCTGTTTGGTTTGCTTTGATTTAAATGATAACAACCTTAAAAGAACAGTCCACTACCAGTACCTTTGAAATAAATTTTTCTTAAAAAAAAATTTTTTTTTTAACATCATGTTTCAGATTTCTTTGAGATTTTTATTTGCCTTTTTTTTAGAAGACCTCATCTACTGTGCTCAACATCTGATATTTGAGGTGTCTGTTATAAATTTAGTCTGCCAAGAAGTCCTTCCTACCATGGCTAGCAATCTGGGTATCTGCTCAGACAGCCCTGTTTTGGCTCACCAGATAAATTAGTATAACCTGGGAGGGGAGCTTGGTGTGGAGTCAAGGATGGAGTTTGAAACTGACAAGAATGAGGAGTGGAACATGGATAAATTAAAAGAGTTCAAGCTGCTAAGATAAAGTAAGGGAATTTGGCTAGTCCAAGCACTTCATAGACGGGCCTTGTTTACGCTAGGGTCTGGCAGAGTTGACAGCTGCAAATGTGTTTTAAATAGGCTAAAAAGGAAGTATGCACTTCAGGATTAAAGGAATTGCACAGATTTAAGTAATGACTCAGGCAAAAGTCCAGGTCTTTTCAGAAAGAGGAAGGTGGAGACAGAAGGAACATGGACCTAGAGTGAAGATGCTGAGTTTTTAAGCCAGGTTTTGACACTTCATTACTGAGCAGCTGTAGGAAAGTACATTTAATTTCTCTTGTTGCTTCTCTATCTGTACATATGCCATATGTGGTCTTCTGGCCCTTGAGACCAGAGTCAGATTGACTTAAACTTTCATTCATATTCTTTGAAAGTCCTAGTCAGCTATTCGACACATAGTGAGTGAATACACTCCTTAAATTGGGAAGGAAGGGTGGATTTCTGGAGAGTGAATGTGGGTATTTGTGGTGCAATTGGCTTAGAGTCTCATGGTGATTCTGTCTTAGGTACATCAGTTCAGTTCAGTTCAGTTCAGTTGCTCAGTTGCATCTGACATTTTGTGACCCTATGGACCGCAACACACCAGGCTTCCTGTTCCTTCACCATCTCCTGGAGCTTGCTCAAATTCACGTCCATTGAGTCGGTGATGCCATCCAACCATCTCATCTTCTGTCGTTCCCTTCTCCTCCTGCCCTCAATCTTTCCCAGCATCAAGGTCTTTTCTGATGAGTCAGTTCTTTGCATCAGGTGGTCAGAGTATTGGAGCTTCAGCTTCAGCCTCAGTCCTTCCAGTGAATATTCAGGGTTGATTTCCTTTAAGATTGACTGGTGTGATCTCCTTGCTGTCTTAGGCAGTTTCTTCCATCCAAATAGTTCACTTTATCGTTTCTTGTGCTATATTTTAGACATTGTTGATAAAGTCATTAAAGTCAATAGCTTCCTTTAATCTCACCCAAATGAATAAGTAAGCAGATAAGTAAGTAAGCAAACAAAATACTCCCTGGGTATGGGATTAAGAGGTTCAAACTATTATATATTAAAATAAGCTACAAAGATATATTGTACGGCAGAGGAAGCATAGTCAGTATTTTATAATAACTGTAAATAACCTTTAAAATTGTGTCACTCTATTGTACACCTATAAAATGCAATATTGTACATCAACTGTACTTCAGTAAAAAACTACCTCTGACACTAGAGCTGAATAGATAGAGTAGGCTTTATTGCATTTTGGTGGAGTATACTTAGTTCACTATCATACAGATGGCTTCAGTATAAACACTTTGCAGTAGCTCTGTCTTGAGGTCTCCCCATCCCCTGGGGGATTTTTACAGCCTGCCGAGCCTCACGTGGGGTCTCAGCCTCACACCAGCTCATGGACTCTTGTCTCTTCCCTTCTCCCCGCAGTTGTCCTGGGGAGCCCATGTGCAGTCCTCTCCTCTCTCAGTCTCTGAAGATGGCTTTGGACCATCTCACTTGCAAACTCTGACAAGGGCTCAGCAGAACACTGGGGATTTCATGGAGCAGATGGAGCAGGACTGTCTCTTCTAGAAGGCAGCTCATTCATTCCTTCAACAAAATCGTAGTAAGCTCCAGGAGGAACCACTAAATACCGTTTTGGCTCCAGGGACCCGTGAGAGAAAGAGAGAGATGAAAATCTCTATCCTCACCAAGTTTACATTCTAGTCCAGACAAAGGGACCAGAAAAGCAGAAATATAAAGCACTGAGTATATTAGAAGGTGAAAAAGGCCTTGAGAAAAATAAGCACAGAAGCAGAAGATCAGAGTGGGAGCTTTGTGCAAGTGGCAAAGGAAAGTCATCTGAGAAGGTGCCATTTGAATAAAGAACTGAGGGAAGTTAAGTGAGCTTTAGTTGGTTATACTTTGAAGATTATTTTTTGACTTAAGTTATAAAGTAAAAAATGGAGAAGAGATCAACCTTGCATGGCTATAGTAAGAATCAAATAAAACAATGTATGGAATAGTTCCTTTTAGAAAACCAGTTAGTACATAAAATGAAAGTTGCTCAGTTGTGTCTGACTCTTTGCCACCCCATGGACTGTAGCCCACCAGGCTCCTCTGTCCAAGGAATTCTCCAGGCAAGAATTCTGGAGTGGGTAGCTGTTTTCTTCTCCAGGGAATCTTCCCCACCCAGGGCTTGAACCCAGGTCTCCCACCTTGCAAGTGGATTCTTTACTGTCTGAGTCACCAGGGAAGCCCAAATAGTACATAGCTAGCATATAATAAATTTTAGTCTTATTATTATATAGAGTGGTGCCCTCTAATACAGTACCTACTAGCCGCAAGAAGCTGTTTAAACTTACGTGAATTCAAATGAAGTAGTATTAAAAATTCAATTTCTCAGCCTCACTAGTGACATTTCAAGTTCTCGACAGCCACACGTTGCTGCTGGCTGCCACTTTGCACAGTGCAGACACGGACCATTTCTATCACTGTAGAAAGTTCTATTGCATACTGCTAAATAGTCTAACGTTGATACGTCAAGGAGAATACAATCTCACATATAACAGGAGTGTCATGGGACATTGTTGTCTTAGAATTTCAGCTCAACCCTCATAGCTGAGGACAGTGGGAGACATTGATCCCACACATTAAAGAGAGATGTCAGCATAGACACATTTGTACAGGGCTTACTGCACACGTGTGTGCTCAGTTGCTCAGTTGTGTCTGACACTTTGCAACTCCGTGGACTATAGCCCATCAGGTTCCTCTGTCCATGAAGTTTCCCAGGCAAGAACGCTGGAGTGGGTAGCCATTTCTTCCTCCAGGGGATCATCCCAACCCAGACATTGAACCTGCGTCTTCTGCATCTCCTGCGCTGGTAAACAGATTCTTCACCATAGAGTCACTCTGGAAGCACCTCCAGGGTTTACTAGCAGAGGCCGGATGAGAATTTTGGCCAATCTCTGGTCTCCAGTCTAGATAAGAGAAGCCTCAAGGTCCATTGAGAGACTAGATTCTTTGAGATGAATTCATCAGAGTGAAGGCTGCTGTGGGGCACGGATGGGGAGTTTCTGATCCTCCCAGTTAAGTGAAAGAGGGCCTCCCAGGAGAACCTCACCCAGATGCAGTTTCTCTGGAAGAGGAGGCCAACATCTGCTCCCAGCTGGATGCATCTGACCTGAGATACTAGTGTGTTTTCCCCTGGGCTGTTCTCCGAGGCATGTAAGAAAGGGTTCTTATGGAACCCTGTGGCGCCCAGAGGCCAAAAGTATGAGATGAGCTCAAGGGGCCTTAGACACAGGAACGGAAAGTACCAGATCCTTGTCACCCTTCCCACTGTGTTGGAACCATTGCAGAATTTTTGAGCGCTCCCCAGCCACCTCGCTCGTCCCTTTCCTGTCAAATAGGAAAGGTATTTGTTCTGTTCTTCTTCCCTGTATAAAGAAATTACACGTATCCCACCCAATCAGCAAATGACTCACAGGCTTCCTACTCCATTCCTTTGTTCCCTGGCTACAAAAACAGGCTGCTGCTGCTGCTAAGTCGCTTCAGTTGTGTCCGACGCTGTGCGACCCCATAGAAGGCAGCCCACCAGGCTCCCCCATCCCTGGGATTCTCCAGGCAAGAAACAGGCAGATGACTCATATTTGTCATGGGCTTCTAGGTGGTGCTAGTGGTGAAGAACCCATGTGCCAATGCAAGAAACGTGAGATGTGGGTTCGATCCCTGGGTCTGGAAGATGCTCTGGAGGAAGGTGTGACAACCGACTCCAGTATCCTTGCCTGGGAAATCTCATGGATGGAGGAGTTCATGGGGTCACAAAGGGTCAGACACAACCGAAGTGACTTAGCACACACACTCCCTAACCATTGGAAAAGCTGGCCTGCTCACAGCGTCTCCTGCTCTAATAAGCTCTGTTGTCCTTTCATTCTGTCTTGTGTCTGGAAGTTCTTTTCTGACCTGTGCACAGACCATAAAGAACCTGATGTGTGCTCTTAAGGATTTTCAGGGGGAGCTGGCTGTCTGTGTGAAGGGAGAGGTCTAATGATGGGAAGGCCTGCTGAGCTGCAGGTGAGAATGGGCTGGGCAGAGAGAGAGCAGGGCAGCCTGCCCCTTACCACAGAGGGGGCCCCCTTGCTGCCACGTGTGTGCCATGGAAGTAAGTAGGCTGAAGCCCTGTAAGGACTGCCTTCATCCTTCATTCAGTCTCTCAGTTGTGTCTGACTTTTTGTGACCCTATGGACTGCAGCATGCCCGGCCTCCCTGTCCACCACCAGCTCCTGGAGTTTACTCAAACTCATGTCCATTGAGTCGGTGATGCCATCCAACTATCTCATCCTCTGTCGTCCCCTTCTCCTCACAAGGGATGAGATGTTTGCATGATGAAGGCAAGTGTCAGATGGAGCAATAACTGTCAGATGTCGCTTGGAAGGTGCCTCACCCATGTCCCTGTGGAAGATCCCTGAGGGGACCACAGAGATGCACCCCCCACCCCCAAGAGAAAGCTGCTGTCTGGTTGCCTCCCTGGATGAAAGGGATCAACAGTAAATAGAAAACTAAAAACGGGCCAAGGAGGAGGAACTGGAGCCAGGGAGTAAAGAAGACACTGTGTGTCCATTCTGGGGTGGGTCCCAGAGCCGGGAGATGTGGTTAAGGCAATTCATAGAACCGGACGAGCAGGCCTGTGGCGTTCACCTCGTCCAAAAGGGACAAGTGCTCCTCTGCGCCTACTGTTTGTTGCAGGGCAGGTCAGCTGTTACCAGATCTTCAGGTTTTCTTTTCTTTCTTTTTTTTGATGTAAATCATTTTGAAAGTCTTTACTGAATTCATTACTGTATGGCTTCCTTTTTATGTTTTGTTCTTTTGGCCACAAGGCACATGGGGTCTCAGCTTCCCGACTAGAGATTCAACTCACACCTCGTGCACTGAAAGGTGGTCTCAACCACTGGACCGCCAGGGAAGTCCCCAGGTTTTTTCAAAAGAAGCCAGACCACTGGATTTTGGTGTGAAGCTATGCTATTTTTGAAATGCAGTGTATATTTTGAATAGATTCTCTTCCAGGTTTTTGAACACCTGAAAGTAAAAACTATTCTTTGAGTCAAAAAACAATGGTACAGTTTTGAGATTTGCCTGAGCTGCCACCAGGGGGTAGGGAAGAGACATCGCAGAGTATCACAAGCGGTGGAAGAAAGAGCGAACCTTACAGGGCTGTCTTTTCTGAATCTAGCCCATTTAATGCCCTAGGTATTTAACTAAAAGGTTTAGTTCTTATTTCCAGGTCTGGGATATATTGTTGCACAGAGGCATTCGCTAGTAAAGTGTCAGATTTTCTTCTCTGTTCCCTGATTGAAGTCTTGCGGTCTGACTTTTCTCTCCATCTACCCCTTATGGAGCTGGTTTCTCAGAGTCACTCAAATTATCTGCTCTTGCTTGGTTTTCTGGGCCTCCACCATCCAGTAGGGACTCGGGCTGTCCTAGGGAGGCCCACAGATTCTCTGACACTCCTCCATTGACAAATGGGATCTATGTCAAGGCCCCTCTTCTTGAATCTGGGTGGATGTGTGGCTGCATTCACCAATAGTTACTGTCAGTTGCTCGGTCATGTCCTTTGTGGCCCCATGAACTGTGTAGCTCTGCCAGGCTCCTCTGTCCATGGAATTCTCCAGGCCAGAATACTGGAGTGGGCTCCAGGGATCGAATCCTGGTCTCCTGCATTGTGGGTGGATTCTTTACCATCTGAGCTACCAAGGAAGCCCAATAGAACTCATTTTATGAGACTTCTGAACCTAGCTCTCAAAAGGCCATGCAGGTCCTAGTTTTTTTTTTTTTTTTTTTAATATACCAGGATACTTGTTTTTGGAACCCTGGGTCACCATGAACAAGCCCAGATATTCAAGGCCCTCAGGCTGTGAGGAGGCCCAGGTCACACAGAAAGGCTCTATGTTAGGCATGTCCATTAATGGTACTGGCTGGATCCAGGCTCAGAGCCACAGTAAAGAAGCCTCCAGATGACCCTAATCCCCAGTCATTCAAGCCATGTCCAGCTGTTTGAGTCTCTGCAACTGAGATCTCAGATACCATGGAACAGAGACAAAGCATCTTTGTCCATGACTCACAGATTCCATAGGATTTCCCATGTGGCACTAGTGGTAAAGAACCCGCCTGCCATTGCAGGAATCATAAGAGACATGGGTTCGATCCCTCAGTTGGGAAGATCCCCTAGAGAAGGGCATGGCAACCCACTCCAGTATTCTTGTCTGGAAAATCCCATGGACAGAGGAACCTGGTGGGCTACAGTCCATGGGGTCACAAAGAGTCAGACTCGACTGAAGCAACTGGGCATGCACAGATTCCATGAACACAAAGAAAGATTATAGTTATGTCACAAAGTTTTGGGGGTGGTTACATAGCAATATATAACTGGAATAATGAATGCTAGACTATCTGGACTCTAGACTCTAGGTGCCTTCCTGAGATTTACCCTCAGGTACAGAAACTGGGGATCCCACGTGGTACTAGTGATAAAGAACCCACCTGCCAAGGCAGGAGACATGTAAGAGATGCGGGTTTGATCCTTGGGTGTGGAAGATCTCCTGGAGAAGGAAGTGGCAGCCCACTCCAGTATCCTTGCCTGGAGAATCCCATGGACAGAGGAGCCTGGCAGGCTACCGTCTATAGGTGTTGCAAAGAGTCAGACTCAACTGGGCATCCACGTACACAAAGACACCGAGGAGGGACTGCAAGGAGCCAGCCAATGAAGTTCTGGAAGGTGAACAGGAAGCTGTTTAAGGAGGCTGGAGAGGAGTGTTCTGAGCCTAGATGACTGCACCTGGGAAAGCTGAGGGACGAGAGGACTCTGGTTGGTTTGTAAACCTGAAATGTGTGTCTAGCATGACTGAATGCTGTATCTGTGGCCCCTGTGATGAGGATTCCAGATTGGAGGAGGGCCACGCCATGAGCCAGGAGAGGGCTGAGAAGAGTCCAGGCCCTGATAAGTACATGATGGGATCTGGAATTTATCTTAAAGGCAGCAGGAAACTTCTGAAAGATGTGATATGATCAGTCCTGTGTTTTAGGAAGTTTGCTTTGGCTGTTGTGAGGAGAGCTGATTGTGGAGAGGAAGAATGGAATGGAGGAGATGGATAAGAGACCAGGGCTATAGTCAGATGAGGGATCATGGTGGGCTGGACTAAGAAAGTGCTGGAAGACAAGTAAGCAGGAGCCAGATGCGTGAAACAGGTAGGAAAAGGGGGACTGCTATTAGGTGGGAAGGAGGATTGGTAAAAAAGGACAGAAGAATCGTGGACTATTCCCAGATTTCCTTCTTGAGTGACAGACTAGAAGTGGTTGAGAGTCAGTGAGACTGTTCAGAAAGATCAAAGCGGGCTTGAGGAGGGTTTCAGTGGTGACTGTGCAGTGTGCAAGGCACAGTGTGTGCTTTCGTGTGGCAAGGTCTGGTGCGTAGCTGATACGTAAGGCTTGGGTCAAGGAGGAAGATTTGCAGCAAAGCTTTACATTTCTGCCTTTAACGTATGATCCACTTTTGAAGTCATGTTTGTGGAGGTCCAAGGTGAGTTCTGGGAAACAAACAGTGTCCTACTTGGGAAGTGATTATAGTAGACCACACACTGTTTGATGTATCAGTATTGCACCAGCCCCACCAAGAAAAATTGGGTTAAGGCTTTACAATTGTGACATTATATGACCTGCTTCATCGAGGCTTTATTTTGTTGGAAGTCAATGTTTTACAATGATTTTAACATGGGGAAAGTCTATGGGGAAGGTCCAAAAAATATATTTGTTTTTAATTGAACGGTAATTGCTTCACAGTATTGCCTCAGTTTCTGCCATTCATAAACATGAATCTGTTGTAGGTACACATATGGCCCCTCCCTCTTGATGTCATATATTTTTGTAACGCATTTTGTTACAACCTTTTTTTTTTTTCTCCCACTCTAACTCTTTTCAGTAGTGTGGCTTTGGCAGAACTCCACACAGGATCCTTTTTTCTTTCCAGCCGTAGGTGGCAGCACACCACTGCCTACGATTAGAGCAACTGCATTTGTTAAGTCAGAGCTCTTGGTCAGGAGAGAGCAGCTAATGAGGAATCAGTCCAAGCTGCGCGGCAAATTAATGTCTTTATTAAGTGAACTAACCGGTTCCCTTTATAAACAAGGTCAGAGTATTTATAACCCAGTGCATTTCATAAAGCAAAATCCATCGGCATTGTTGGGACTCCACTAAGGAACCCATGATTTATCGGCAAGGAGCACATGCAAAAACTCACTTGGAAAACCATCTTTTATAATGACTGGTACCATTCTGAGGTAATCATTAATAAAAGGCACCCTTGCTAGGTAGCCTCATTTTTCTCATACAAAGTAAATGAAAAAGTGATTACCTTAAACAGGAACCACCATTATAAGATGATATTGGGTGGCCTGTTTCAAACTGAGTTCTTAGTAATAAAAATAAAGTGTGATCCTTATTGATCAAATATATCTTTTGTCACTTTTGTTGTTCAGTCTCTCAGTTGTGTCTGACTCTTTGTGACCCCATGGACTCCAGCATGCCAGGCTTCCCTGTCCTTTACCATCTCCTGGAACTTGCTCAAAGTCATGTCCATTGAGTTGATGATGCCATCCAAACATCTGATCCTCTTTTACCCCCTTCTCCTCTTGCCTTCAATCTTTCCCAGCATCAGAGTCTTTTCCAGTGAGTCAGCTTTTTGCATCAGGTGGCCAAAGCACTAGAGCTTCAGTTTCAGCATCAGCTCTTCCAGTGAATATTCAGTACTGATTTCCTTTAGGATTGACTAGTTTGATCTCCTTGCAGTCCAAGGGCCTCTCAAGAGTCTTCTCCAACACCACAGTTCAAAAGCATCAATTCTTCAGTGCTCAGCCTTCTTTATGGTCCAACTCTCACATCCATACATGACTACTAGAGAAACCATCGCTTTGACTATATGAAACTTTGTTGGCAAGGTAATGTCTCTGTTTCTTAATATGCTAAACTTGTCATAGCTTTTCTTCTGAGGAGCAAGCATCTTTTAATTTCATGGATTCAGTCACCATCTGCAGTGATTTTGGAGCCCAAGAAAATAAAGCCTGTCACTGTTTCCATTGTTTCCCCATCTATCTGCCATGAAGTGATGGGACTGGATGCCATGATCTTAGTTTTTTGAATGTTGAGTTTTAAGCCAAGTTTTTTACTCTCACTTTCATTAACAGGCTCTTTAGTTCCTCTTCCCTTTCTTAGCTTTTCTTTGCCATAAGGCTGGTGCTATCTGCATATCTGAGGCTATTGCTGTTTTTCCCAGCAACCTTAATTCCAGCTTGTGCTTCATCCAGCCTGGCATTTTGCATGATGGACTCTGCATATAAGTTAAATAAGCAGGGTGACAGTATACAGCCTTTGTCATTTAGATTATTCAAAGCCTTATTTCACGTTTAGAGTAGCTTGCACAGGTATAAAGTTTAATGTTTACCATCTACTGCATGTCACATTTTAAGTGAATCAAATGCTTAATTTTGCCTTCACTGTCAGGGAACTGTATGAGAAGCTCAGAATATCTTCTCACAAAGTGACAAGATATCAGGGACCTGGTGAATTTCAGGTTCTAGAATAGTGCTGTGCAATAGAAATCTAAGGCAAGCCACACATGCAAACTGCATGTGCAATTTTAAATTTTCTTGATGCCACATAGATTGAAAAATATAAAAAGAAAGAGAAAAAATTAATCTTCAATCTGTGTTATAGATTATTTAACCCAATATGTCAAAAGTATTTAGCAGGTAATCAGTATAAAGATTACAGAGGTATCCTACATTATTTTTTTTTCACTCTGTGTATTTGAACTCTGGTGTCTTTTTTACATTCACAGCTCATCTCTGTTCAATCTAGCCACATTTCAAATGCTCAGTATTCACCTGTGGTCAGTGGGCTCAGCTCTAAACACTTTGTTATGGATTGAAACATGTTTCCTCAAAATTCAGATGTTGAAGACCTAAACTCAAGTACCTCAGAAAGTGACCTGATTTGGAGTTGAAGTCGTTACAGAATTAATCAAGTTAAAATGAGGCCATTAGGATGCATCTGAGCAAAGGTCTGTCTATCAAGGCTATGGTTTTTCCAGTGGTCATATATGTATGTGAGTTGTACTATAAGAAAGCTGAGTGCTGAAGAACTGATGCTTTTGAACTGTGGTGTTGGAGAAGACTCTTGAGAGTCCCTTGGACTGCAAGGAGATCCTATAAGTCCATCCTAAAGGAGATCAGTCCTGGGTGTTCATTGGAAGGACTGATGTTGAAGCTGAAACTCCAATACTTTGGTCACCTGATGTGAAGAGCTGATTCACTGGAAAAGACCTTGATGCTAGGAAAGATTGAAGGTAGAAGGAGAAGGGGATGACAGAGCGTGAGATGGTTGGATGGCATCACTGACTGTATAGATTTGAGTTTTAGTAAACTCAGGGAGTTGGTGATGGACAGGGAGGCCTGGTGAGCTGCGGTTCATGGTGTCGCAAAGAGCCGGACACGACTGAGCGACTGAGCTGACCTGAGCTTCCTCAGTGGCTGCTTAGTAAAGAATATGCCTACAATGCAGGAGACACAGGAGATACAAGTTTGATCCCTGAGTCAAGAAGATCCTCTGGAGGAAGAAATTGCAACCCAGTGCAGTCTTCTTGACTGAAGAATCCTATGGCCAGAAAAACCTGGTGGGCTACAGTCTATGGGGTCGTAAAGATTGGCTACAACTAGGCACACAAGCCGGAGAAGGCAATGGCACCCCACTCCAGTACTCTTGCTTGGAAAATCCCATGGATGGGGGAACCTGGTGGGCTGCAGTTCATGGGGTCACCAAGAGTCGGACACGACTGAGTGACTTCACTTTCACTTTTCACTTTCATGCATTGGAGAAGGAAATGGCAACCCACTCCAGTGTTCTTGCCTTGAGAATCCCAGGGATGGGGGAGCCTGGTGCGCTGCCTTCTATGGGGTCGCACAGAGTTGGACACGACTGAAGTGACTTAGCAACAGCAGCAGCAGGCACACAAGCACACAATAGTACAGAATGCATCCTAATCCAACATGACTGATGTACTTACGCAATGAGGACCTCTGGAAGAGATAGACTCACACTCAGGGAGAGTGCCATGTAAAGATGAAGAGAGATGACTGATGCGCCTACAAGCCAAAGAGCACCAAAGATTGCTGGCAAGCAGAAGCCAGAAAGGGTGGACTCTTCCTCACACCCCTCAGAAGGAGCTAACCCTGCTGCCACCTTGATCATGGACTTGTAGCTTCCAAGTATGCGAGACAATCAATTTCTGTTAGTCACCCACCTGTGAAAACGAATACTGCTGGTGCTGTGGGCAGCGGGCACTTTGTTCTGAGCTTTCCTTTTCTTGCCTTGAACCTCTTCTCCTTCTCTTTCTGCACCTTTTCCTCTTCTCTCACCACCCAGCCTCCAAGCACCCTCTCATGGAACCTCCAAGAATCTCCCTCCCTGCAGACATGTAGACTGGGAGTTTCCTGTTCAGTAAGCACGAGAGGGTCACACCCTGATTGGTGGCAAAGAAGCCTGGTTCACTTCAGGTGTCCAGCGGGGATCATATTACCCACTAGATGGTGCCGCTTGTTGCTGTTTAGTTGCTAAGTCGTGTTCGACTTTTTGGCGACCCCATGAACTGTAGCCCACCAGGCCCCTTGGTCTGTGGGATTTTCCAGGCAAGAATACTGGAGGGGGTTGCCATTTCCTGCTCCAGGGGATCTTCCTGACTCAGGGATTGAACCCGTGTCCCCTCTGTCTCCTGCTTTGGCAGGCAGATTCTTTAGCACTGAGCCACCTGGGAAACCTCTAGAGCACCAGATGGCCCCTTAGAGCTGTTGTTATGCAGGTCAAAGTGCTGACCACAAAGTACTGTTGAAAACCATAAATAATTGTGTAGATGAGAATGAGTATTTTGCAGATAGGATGAATGGTTTTCAAATTATTTTAATTTCTTCTCCCTGTAATTATCTGAGCTCCCCACTTTGCAGAAGGAAAACGAATTCACAGGGAAAAGGCCCTGACACTTTCTTGCCATGTGGCAGGGGTGGTCTTCTATTGGTTGTCTCTCTAGCCTGTAGGTACCTATATCCAGCTGGCACGGAAGCACCTCCCTCCCCACCTCACAGACCAGGTACTGTGGGTGACATGGATCCCACCTCATCTCTAGAAATGGGTCATGTTCATGTATGTGTGTGTGCATATACATGTGTGCACACACATATATTCTATTAGCCTGTCTCTGTTTCTCTGGAGAACCTCGACTGATACAACCATTGTTCTCAATAAGTCTTGGCAAGTGCTCATAAATACTTAAAGAGATAAAAGACAAGGGAGGAGACCTTTCGCATTTAACCTGATTTCCTGCTGCAGATATCAAAAGTTGGATCAACATATGTCCATAGTTGTAAAGATGTTATTGTTGTTTAGTTGCTAAGTCATGTCTGACTCTCTGTGACCCCATGGACGGTATCCCACCAGGCTCCTCTGTCCATAGGATTTCCCAGGCAAGAATTCTGGAGTAGGTTGCCATTTCCTTTTCCAAGGGATCTTCTTGATGGGATTGAACCTACGTCTTTTCTCCTCCATCTCTAGGCAGACTCTTTATCGCTGAGCCACCAGGGATGCCCTATAGAGATGTTGAAGTGAAGTGAAATTGTCAGTCGCTAAGTCATGTCTGTGGAGAAGGCAATGGCAACCCACTCCGGTACTCTTGCCTGGAAAATTGCATGGACGGAGGAGCCTAGTGGGCTGCAGTCATGGGGTCATTAAGAGTCAGATACCTACGTCTTTTCTCCTCCATCTCTAGGCAGACTCTTTATCGCTGAGCCACCAGGGATGCCCTATAGAGATGTTGAAGTGAAGTGAAATTGTCAGTCGCTAAGTCATGTCTGTGGAGAAGGCAATGGCAACCCACTCCGGTACTCTTGCCTGGAAAATTGCATGGACGGAGGAGCCTAGTGGGCTGCAGTCCATGGGGTCATTAAGAGTCAGATACAACTGAGCAACTTCACGTTCACTTTTCACTTTCAGGCATTGGAGAAGGAAATGGCAACCCACTCCAGTGTTCTTGCTGGAGAATCCCAGGGACGGGGGAGCCTGGTGGGCTGCCGTCTATGAGGTCACACAGAGTTGGACACAACTGAAGCAACTTAGCAGCAGCAGCAGCAGCAGCAAGTCATGTCTGACTTTTTGAGATCCCGTGGACAGTATCCCACCAGGCCCCTCTGTCCATGGGATTTTCCGGGTAAGAATACTGAAATGGGTTGACATTTCCTCCTCCAGGGGATCTTCAAGACCCAAAGACTGAGACTTTATCCCCTGCAGGCGGATTCTTTTACCATGGAACCTTCTCAGGGGACACCTAACTGGTCTCTCTTTGGATTAAATAAGGCATGGACAGGTTTATGGGAACTACAAAGTTATTTCAAGGTATCTTGAGCCCGACCAAGAAAAGAGAGGTGCTTTCTGTCATAAACCTCCTCCTTTTCTAATACAAATTCCCGTTTCAGCCTCTCATCATCCTTAAACCCTTCTAAGAGGAAGTTGAAAAAAAAAAGGTATAGATTCTCAAATGTCTGAAAATGATTCCAAAGAGGGAAATTTACCTTTTAACTCTCCCCATATTAGCCTATTTTCTACTGCCCAGCATTGAAGTTAATGAACTACAGGAAAACCTTCCTGTATGAAAAGAACCACTCCTCCCAGTTACAGATTTTTTCCCCCCTGTTCAAATGACAATGTTGTTTGATAAAGATGTTACATGATCTTTAAAGTCTTTAGCGGGACAGTCCTGAAGGGCGCCGTTTTCAGTCTCTGCTTTGCCCTTGCCCATCCTAGCTCATTCTACTCTGTACTCTTATTATCTGCAGGCCGTTTGCAGTTCATCATGAATCTCGGGAGAGGCATGGGGGAGCATATCAATACAACTATCTTTGGAAATAATGACATTTGGAAATGATTTTTGTCTGCTTCATAACTGAGAGCGATTGCTCCCTGGAATGCCCTTCTCAGGGAGGCGAGGCTGCTTACCCAGCCTGCTTCTGCATGGTTCTCTTAGATGCTTGGCTTTCAAGCCCTATGTGTAATTTCCCTAGACAGAGGCTGGCATCGCCTCCCCTCCTGCGAACTTCATTCCTCGGATCCTGTTCTTGTTGATCCTGCTTTGCTTTTGAATGGATTTCCTTAGAAACAGTTGTCGGATGTTCCAGGGTTCTCTGCTCTGCTGTGGTCTGCCTTGCTCACCAAAGATCGCCGCTGTGGTCGTTCCTGGGCCCTGGGAACCAGGGTGTGTGTGCAGCTCTTCTCTGAGCTCTGTCTGGCCACGAGTCTCAGCCTTGTCTCTGTTTAACCCTGGTACTATTTCTTTCTCCTTTGCCTCACTTTTCTAGCTGGTTTCCTTCTGCATCTTCTTCCACTAGGTTAGTTCACCTGCACTGTTGTATGTGTTCAGCCACTCAGTCGATCACCTGCATTTGGCACCAAATAGTTTACTCTGAACCCTTGCTGGGAGCTGATGCTAGTGGCCAGATGGCAACAAGAAGACATTAAAGGCAGCCTTTTAACTTGTGACTCGAGAGACACTTTACTTCCCTTGGACTCTTTACTTCCCTTGGAAAACAGTTCCTGATTTTCCTCAGTTGTGGTCAATGATGTTTTAAAAGACTACATCTTTTTCGCTTGGATTTTAAAATATGTTTATTATCAAATACACATTTTAAGATTTTTTTTTAATCCAAAGAAACATTGTTTCTCAGACTTTTGGTAAGTATTGCGTTTTGTTTCTTCTTTTCCTTTTTCTTTCTTTAGAATTGCTGGCCATAATGGAGATTCCAATTACATATAGTTTTATTATTTGGGGCTTCTGGCTCAGCTGGTAAAGAACCCTCTTGTCAGTGAAGGAGACTCGAGAGACTCGGGTTCAATCCCTCAGTCAGGAAGATCCCCTGGGGAAGGAAATGACAGTCCACTCCAATATTCTTGTCTGGAAAATTCCATGGATAGAGGAGCATGGTGATCTACAGGTATTTATTATTTACCGTATTAACTAAGCTCACTTTTTATGTTAGTTTAAAAAAATGAATTACTGTAATATTTAAAATTTAACTCAAAAAATAAAAGTACATGTGTCTGGTCCACATTCCAGGTTTCCACATCTGTTGATGTGTCTCTTAACTTCCAGCAGACTTGTGGGGAATGTTCCACAAAAGAGCAAGCAAGAACATACAAAGAATCAGAGATGTAGTCTCAGAAGGGGCAGTGTCATTTCCACCCATATGTTATTGGCCAAAGCAAGTCACGTGCACCAACCCGAAGCCAGGGCAGACAAATATATTGCCTGCGATCAGGTCATGGCTAATATGTGGCTGCACTGAGGGATGAAGAATTGGAAGCAGTCTTCCAATATGCAACAAACAGCTCGTTTCCTCTTTGGGTGTGGAACTATTGGGAATGGCTCCAGGTGCAGACATCTGTCTCCAGTAGGAGAAGATGAAGCAAGGTCTAGACAGAAGGAGATGGAAGAGAGTTTTAATAATATTCTAATTCTTTTTTTTAACTTTTAAAATTTATTTTTAATTGGAGGATAATTGCTTTACAGTATTGTGTGGGTTTCTGATTCTTGCATAAATTAGTGTAAGTTTGGTTTCTGTTACTTGCAATCCAAAACTTA